>JZKD02S1817967.1:0-18115 GCA_000966675.3 Picea glauca | reverse complement strand
ATCACTTAAGATTGGTATTGCAAGTACTGAGAGAACATCAATTGTATGCCAAGTTGAGTAAGTGTTATTTTTATCAAAAGCAGATCCATTACTTGGGACACATTATTTCAGAGCAGGGCATAGCAGTAGATCCAAAGAAGATCGAATCCATTTGAGGGTGGCCAACACCTAGAAATGTGTCAGACGTCAGATCTTTTATGGGATTAGTTTGCTACTACAGAAAGTTCATAGTAGGGTTCTCTAATATTGTTCATCCCATCACTTTTTTTCAAAAGAAGGGAACTAAATTTGAATGGACATTCAAGTGTGAAAATAATTTTAATATGTTGAAGGAATTACTTACTAGTGCACCTGTGTTAAAGATTGATGACCCAAATGAAAGTTTTGTGGTATGTATAGATGCTTCCAAGGAAGGAATTGGGGGATTCCTCACGCATAATGGACATGTCATTGGATATGATTCCAGAAATCTTAAGGACCATGAGAGGAACTATGCCACGCATGACTTGGAACTTGTTGTCATTGTTCACGCCTTGAGGATGTGGAGGAATTATCTCATGGGGAAGAAATTTGAATTAAGAACAGACCACATTGATATGAAGTATCTTTTTTAATAGCCGGCCTTGAATGCCAGGCAACCAGATGGCTTGAATTTTTAAGTGAGTCTGACTTCGATATCAAGCATATCAAGGGAAAGGAGAATAAATTTGTTGATGCACTTAGTAGGAGAGTGCATCTCATGCATGCTAATGTTGTCAATATGCATCAGTCAGACTTAAAGAGAAGAATTTTATATGGTCTTGTTACAGATCAGCATTACCTACAGGTAAAGGAAAACTTACAGCAATGAGATGCACATCAGAAAATAAAGGAGTATGAGATAAAGGAAGATGTATTACTCATGCATAAAAATAGAATCTATGTTCCTAGTTCCAGAGAACTGAGGAATGTGGTACTGAAGGAAATACATGATGTTCCTTATGTTGGACATCTCGGTTACCAGAAGACAATTACAGCAGTAAGAAGCCAGTTCTTTTGTCCGGGAATCAAAAAGGATGTTGTTGATTACATCACTTGGTGTATGGAATGTCAAAAGGTGAAGGCTGAGCATAAGCACCCAGCAGGTTTGTTGCAGCCATTGCCAATTCTAGAGAATAAATGGGAAGTGATCACCATGGATTTCATCACAGGATTACCCAAAACGAATAAGAAACATGATTCAATCATGGTGGTGGTTGATAAGTTAACAAAGGATTCTCATTTTGTGCCTATGAAGACAACGCATACAACATCTAATATTGCAGAACTTTTCATGAAGGAAATTGTGAGGTTGCATGGGATACCTACAACAATCGTCTCGGACAAAGATACAAAGTTTACCTCCAATTTATGGAGGGGATTGTTTAAAGGATTTGGCACAAATCTAAACTTTATCACAGCATATCATCCCCATACAGATGGGCAAACAGAGAGAGTCAATCGAATAATTAAAGACATGTTGAGAATGTATGTGATGGATAATCCATCTAAGTGGGAATATTACTTACACTTGGTTGAGTTTGCATATAATAATGGGTATCAAGCTTCATTGAGAATGAGCCCATTTGAAGCCTTGTATGGTAGGAAATGCAATACTCCAGTGAGTTGGGACAACCCAACAGATAGAGTGGTACTTGGGCCGGAGTTGCTCAAGGACATGGAAGACCAGGTGGTCAAGATTAAGCAGAATTTAAAGGTAGCTCGGGATAGATAGAAAGTTTATGCAAACAAGAACAGGACAGATAGAATATTTAAAGTAGCGGAGGATGTACTTTTGAAAGTGAAGCCCAAGAAAAGCTCTTTGAAATTGGGGAGTTGTACAAAGCTGGTAGCCAGATTCTGTGGTCCATTTGAAATATTGGACAGAATAGGGCCAATTGCATACATGATTGCATTGCTTGCTTCCATGAATGTGCATAATGTATTTCATGTATCTTTACTAAAGAAATATGTACATGATCCTAACCGTGTTATTGATTGGCATCTGATTCAGGTAGAGACGGAGGGAGATTTCCAGGTTCAGCCAGTACAAGTATTGGACAGAAAGGGAAAAATGCTTCAGAATCGAGTTATAGAGCTGGTAAAAGTTCAGTGGACCTTCTACGGTCCTGAAGATACTACCTAGGAGCATTAAGATTCCATGCGGGCAGAGTACCCGCAGTTTTTTGAATAAATTTGAGATTTTTATCTCTGTGTTGTATATGCACTGAGGACAGTGCCAAAATAAGCAAGAGGGGATGTAACACCCCAGGTTTTGAAACCCCAATTTAAATAATGTATTGTTACGATGCTGAGAGGCCAGAGTGCCCAAACAATTATTAAAAGGCCAGTGTGCCCAAGACATGTAATTTTTTTATCATTATTAATAATAAATACATCGTTGGTTGCTAGATGGACAAAGACTATAGTTACAGGGGGTTATCATTCCACAAGAGAGGGGGCTTGAGAGCCTAAATTTGTATTCCTATGTTAATTACCTTTTTTCCTAAAAGGGGGGATTGGTTACGTGAGCTTCTTGGGGAGGCCAGGAGGTTCTTGATTTCCCCACAAACATACTTAAACCTGCCCCTAGTTCAATTGTTGGGTTGGTCATTGGCTTGTCCGCTCCGTCACCTTTGTGTTACCTCCTTCCTACCCTCACTCACTCCCATGCACTTACCTCCTCCATCCATCCTCACATGCGTATTGGTCTCGGGAAGGGGGGCCAAACTGCAACAGAATTAGCCACAGGATAGTTGGTTTTAGTGGTCATTGGTGTGATCCAGTCGTACCTTGAGGCCTGCATGTCTGGGATGCAGTGGCATGTGTCCAGCATGGCTCATAGTTGTGAGTCCTAAGAGTTCCAACATTGAGATTATGGACCAGTTGCGCTGGAGGCCCGAATAAGGAGAAGGATTGCCTGAGGAACTGCATGGCAGAGAAAGGTGGAGGCATGTTTTCTCGGGTGGTGCAAGCTGGGTAGAAGAGAGTTGGGTACTTAGATTGTTGTGAGTGTTGGGAAGCCTGTGAGTGCTTGAGAGATTATTGGTTTGGGAAGCCAAGTTCACTCTGGAACCATCCTTGTGGATTCATAGCCCTGGCTCGAGGGTGATGCTATTGTTGAGATTTGGAGCAGTAGTGTCTACTATTGGGTGGAATTTCCTTGGTCTGCATCCAGTTGGTGTCATCTTTCATAAAGATAAGTTATCTTTGTTGTGATATTATTATCTGTGTATGAATTTTTTTCCGTTGTATATTTAATTATCATAAGTTGAATCTTTAGAACATGCATTTTTGTTGAATATTGTTGTGCAAGTCCTTAATTCTCTTATCTTATGCATCTTTATTAAACAAGAAGGTATCGGAATGAGAAATAATTCCAAGGGTGGGCTTGTAGGTAGCATACACCGGCCTGTGCCTGGCTAGGTATGTTACAAAAATCCACTTTGACCGGTACCCAAAATTGTGAACAAAGGCATTTTTTAATGAAAGTTTGGACCCCATTCTCGCTACTTCTTCACCTTAATTCAGTTATGTCAATTCCTCAAACATTTGTGTTATATAAGATTTCAATATATCCATTGGAACTAAGGACATCTGTCAGTGGCTGAGAAATATTATCCCTTGAAAACAACCAACTAACATTTGGAGCACCTGATACCTGAGTATGTGACCAAGGTACTAAATATTTTATGAGATGCAATTCAAATCTAGACTATGTCTTATAGTCATTGTAATCGACCCATATAACAATAAAAGGAACGTTCACGGTCAAGGTTAGTCATAGAATCAAGAGGTGAAAATCATACATGCAGATATGACACGTGTAATGAAAGTTGTTAGCAACACAAACAAACTCGTCAGGATTATTATCATATTCAATCATGACTGCAACATGACATCAATCAAAATTAGCAAGTAATCAACATCAGTGATCTAGTCATACACGAAATTTTTAACCAATGAAAATCAAAAGAACCTGACTAATGAGTGTAGCAATAAAAGGATTTGTTAGTACACAGATCTGTAGGGGTAAAATTTGGTATCTTGTGCCAAGTTCCGACAGAGCATGTGACAAAGACAAGTGCCCTACCAAAAGTAGGGAATTTTTGCAACGTATGTCTACAACCTGTGACAAATGGATACAAGCCTAGTATTGCATTTGCATTTTGATTATTTTTTGTAAATGCCATGGTATTATTGGTTATCGGGTACTAGATAACAATTTCTTGTGTTTTCTTTTATTTAAAAATATAGGGGCTTTTAAAATGTTTTTTATAAAATATTGGCCTCTAAGGCATGTCTCCAATTCACATCAAGCCACGGACCTTTGAAAGTCATCAACGACATGCCATCAAACACCACAAGCATCAAGCACTCGTACCAAGTGTTCAAGGAAGCACCCACACATTGAGAACCAAGGGAGAGTCCACAGGGGGACTATATGTGCACTACGTGTCGATATACCATGCAAACAATTGTATATTTAAAACTTTAAAAGAGTTTGTTTCTCATACATGTGGGATATGCCCCATGATTTTGTTTTAAAATGCGCCATCCAGGTTTTGATGCAAAATTCAGTTCTTTTCAAAATGCATATAATTAGAGTGATCACCCCATTGCTAGTCGAGCGTGACCCAGTTATGTTGAAAAATATAGGTGTCAAAGAAGGGATCACCCATCACAATATCTATTGGCAATGTCACTCTTATTTGCATCATGAATTTGATTGAAGAGGCTATTGATCATAAGGATGAACTAAGTATTGATCATTCCTTATCGATTCATCATGAGGTTCCATCCTTTGTTGAGTAGTCAACAAAACAAGAAATTCTTGTGACTGGAATTAATGTTGTTGACCTCCTTACACCACGATATCAAGCTTGGGGGAAAATAAGTTTAAAGCAAGTGTGTTATTTTATATGGTCAAATGAAATGAACCACCTCGTGCTCGTGTATGTGTTGGGCTCACAGGATTGACTATTGCATAGAATTTTTGAGACTCCAAAGGACAGGATGTGTTGCTCTTCTGTTTTACTCAAGCAAACTTTGAAGTGTCTGGTTTGTTGGGATGTATTCCTTCAAGTTGTCTGATACTAGCAAACTTTGGTTACTGATCTGGGAGGTTTGCAAGAACATATTACAACAACCAAGTAGGGTTACATAACCAAGATCAAGGGACCACCCAGGTGGAACATTTAAACATCATAAGTGTCAACACTGAGTGCTAAGTACCTGAAAGCTCTGATGAATGGTGAAGTGGACTAAAGAATATTGAAATCTACTTGGAAAAGAGCTTATTAGGAACACAACGTTCAAGTTTGAGAAGAGAAGAAACAGGCTAAGAGATATGATAGAAATGTTGTTCAAAATCAAGAATATTGAGGAAGATTGTGTTAGCAAGGAGGATAAACTATGGGAGAACACGATGAAAGGAAATAAAGCTAAACAAAATAAAGAGGATGCTAGAAATTGGAGCAAGGTATTCATTTGGTCAAAAGATCCTCTTGCCATGCAAAAGATCCTGGGCTTATGCTGCCAAGTCAAGTACACAGCCCATGAACCAGACATACCACTTGTGAAAGCTATTAGTTTGAATGGTTGCAAGGATTGTCAAACTTCTTCCACGTGGATAAAAGCTGACTAGAATGATATTTCCTCAAGAAAATATGACATGTGGAAAAGATCAGCATCAAATATTACTTCTAGACTCCAAGAGGTGGCAAAGCAGCTGAAATCTATAGAATTATAGGCAGAAGGATTAACAATCAAAGGATTGATCTTTGACATATGATCTGGAATTCTATTTTGTAAATTAGATCCACATTTCCAGGCCCGAATCCCATATTTTCATGCATATAATCAACATTAATTGGTTGATTATAGATATGACATGTGACAGAGAATTATTTGGAAGTCAAAGGGTTTCATCAAAGAGGCAGAGAAGAAGACAGTTCTAGATTACTTGAAATTAGTTTGAAATTGTTTTTTTTTAGTTTATTTCTATATTTTCACTCCTAAAGGCTGGCAACATTTGGCTTATAGTAATGTCTATATAAAGAGAAGAAAAAGGAGGGTTCGATCAGGGGTATTCAAGAGCTGAAGGAGCTGAGAGAATATTGGATTTTCATGTAAAATGTACTCTCTATTTTTTATTTAATTTATGCATTGTCATGCTCAAAGCATCAAGTTAATGAACAATTTACCTAGGTTTATTTTCTATATCAGTTTTCTTCTTTGATCTGAAAAGATCTTTTAAAGACTATGGTTGAGTTTTAAAAACATGAGTTCATTAACCATTTAGGAATTTGATGAAAGAGGAAGAATTAGTGATGAAACATGACAGACATAATTAAATATACAGATATGGAAATAATCACAAGAATCAACAAACCATAACAGCAAAAGTTGATAACAGAGTTCAGAAATATCGCCTACATCTCTCGGCCTTTGTCTCAGTGGGTGAGGCTTTATTATTTATCTAAAAAGATTCAAAAGTACATCATAAAAGTTCCAAATGGATTACAAACTGATCTGGATGTGTTTTTCTAGATCTCAAGAACCTGTCACAACTGACGGCACTGAAAATGGATGAACGAAGCTCCCAAAGATGGCCCGCAAAGTTGTTCTCCTCAATGGCTTCCCTGCATAAAAATGGCTTAGGCTTTTCAATTCTTCGGCAATATAAGTTTTAAACCTTATATAAAAAGACCTAATGTGTACAGGCTAGTAGCTCGGCCCTGCCAAGTCGCTCCACCCGAACCTAAGGTCATGGTTTCGACTCCCCCGGAGTCCATACAATTTTACCACTGCCAACCTATGGAGGGGTGCCACGTGGCCCACTAATTTCCACGTGTCAACATCCAATTCGACCACTTGTCTACCTACATGTCTGCCCTGTCATCATGCCAACTCACAGCCACATCACATGTACAGTCGTACGAACTGTACAGTCAGTTGCCATGTTAGTACTGTATGGATTGTACAGTCAACAAAATTTTGCATGTTTGGCAAAACGAACATATCGTGATATCTTTCGCATACGGTGTTTGTTTGAGCCCGTTCAAGTTCCGTTGGGTTTGTAACTATGAGGCCTACGTACACGTCCATTTTGAAGTGATTCTGAGCACTTTGATTTTTAGGCCTTCCTGGACCCATTTTGGTTCCTGGATCCATTCTAGATCATTCTTATTATCTATTTTCAAAAATGGTTCTTGCGATGCATTAATCATTACACATTTTCATATCTAATGGTAGCAGAGATTCTCTTATTTATTGCCTACAAAATTGTGATTTGTTTTTAGATATTATGATTCAAATCAAAATGACATTTTGATCTGAATATGTTCTCCATGAATGTGTAAGGACAAACACATTGTAAGCCATATATATTCATGAATGTGTCATCTTCCTCCCTATCATGTTATCATTAAATTGTCTAATTGTTTATTAGCCTACCTCTGACCTATGAAATATTTCCCATCTAGTTGGATTTAAGCTTGAATTGTTATACCAGCCATTCAGCCTCCTTAACCCTCTCAACCTACTTATCAAACCCAAATATTGCAACAACTGAGGTTCCCTAGCTTGACTCTCTTGCAGTCAAGGGTCAACTTTAGGGATAACAGGATCTGAGTTGAAATAAATTTAGGGGAGGCCTCAAGATGCAAATGTCTTGTCGATATGGTCTATGTCGGCAAGAAAAGCGAGCTCCTTGTCGATATCCCCTATGTCGACGAGGGATGGAAATATTTCGTCGATGTGCGATGGAAGAAGACAATTTTACGCCAATTAGAATTGTATTATCAAGAAACATGGATTCATGGCTAGTGTGTCGGTGGTCGGAAGATGTTTCTTCCATCGATGTATTGGTGGTGAAAAATATTTTGTGTCACCGATACATCGGTCATTTAAAGGTGATCATGTCACTGATAGGGAGAGCTTCAGAGAGACAAAAGAGAAATATAAGTGTTGAAAAATAATTAAACGCATTGATCGAGGATACNAACTGCATGGCAAAGAAAGGTGGAGGCATGTTCTCTCGGGTGGTGCAAGCTGGGTAGAAGAGAGTTGGGTACTTAGATTGTTGTGAGTGTTGGGAATCTTGTGAGTGCTTGAGAGATGATTGGTTTGGGAAGCCAAGTTCACTCTGGAACCATCCTTGTGGATTCATAGCCCTGGCTCGGGGGTGATGCTATTGTTGAGATTTGGAGCAGTAGTGTCTATGATTGGGTGGAATGTCCTTGGTCTGCATCCAGTTGGTGTCATCTTTCATAAAGATAAGTGATCTTTGTTGTGATATTATTATCTGTGTATGAATTTTTTTCCGTTGTATATTTAATTATCATAAGTTGAATCTTTAGAACATGCATTTTTGTTGAATATTGTTGTGCAAGTCCCTAATTCTCTTATCTTATGCATCTTTATTAAACAAGAAGGTATCGGAATGAGAAATAATTCCAAGGGTGGGCTTGTAGGTAGCATACACCGGCCTGTGCCTGGCTAGGTATGTTACAAAAATCCACTTTGACCGGTACCCAAAATTGTGAACAAAGGCATTTTTTAATGAAAGTTTGGACCCCATTCTCGCTACTTCTTCACCTTAATTCAGTTATGTCAATTCCTCAAACATTTGTGTTATATAAGATTTCAATATATCCATTGGAACTAAGGACATCTGTCAGTGGCTGAGAAATATTATCCCTTGAAAACAACCAACTAACATTTGGAGCACCTGATACCTGAGTATGTGACCAAGGTACTAAATATTTTATGAGATGCAATTCAAATCTAGACTATGTCTTATAGTCATTGTAATCGACCCATATAACAATAAAAGGAACGTTCACGGTCAAGGTTAGTCATAGAATCAAGAGGTGAAAATCATACATGCAGATATGACACGTGTAATGAAAGTTGTTAGCAACACAAACAAACTCGTCAGGATTATTATCATATTCAATCATGACTGCAACATGACATCAATCAAAATTAGCAAGTAATCAACATCAGTGATCTAGTCATACACGAAATTTTTAACCAATGAAAATCAAAAGAACCTGACTAATGAGTGTAGCAATAAAAGGATTTGTTAGTACACAGATCTGTAGGGGTAAAATTTGGTATCTTGTGCCAAGTTCCGACAGAGCATGTGACAAAGACAAGTGCCCTACCAAAAGTAGGGAATTTTTGCAACGTATGTCTACAACCTGTGACAAATGGATACAAGCCTAGTATTGCATTTGCATTTTGATTATTTTTTGTAAATGCCATGGTATTATTGGTTATCGGGTACTAGATAACAATTTCTTGTGTTTTCTTTTATTTAAAAATATAGGGGCTTTTAAAATGTTTTTTATAAAATATTGGCCTCTAAGGCATGTCTCCAATTCACATCAAGCCACGGACCTTTGAAAGTCATCAACGACATGCCATCAAACACCACAAGCATCAAGCACTCGTACCAAGTGTTCAAGGAAGCACCCACACATTGAGAACCAAGGGAGAGTCCACAGGGGGACTATATGTGCACTACGTGTCGATATACCATGCAAACAATTGTATATTTAAAACTTTAAAAGAGTTTGTTTCTCATACATGTGGGATATGCCCCATGATTTTGTTTTAAAATGCGCCATCCAGGTTTTGATGCAAAATTCAGTTCTTTTCAAAATGCATATAATTAGAGTGATCACCCCATTGCTAGTCGAGCGTGACCCAGTTATGTTGAAAAATATAGGTGTCAAAGAAGGGATCACCCATCACAATATCTATTGGCAATGTCACTCTTATTTGCATCATGAATTTGATTGAAGAGGCTATTGATCATAAGGATGAACTAAGTATTGATCATTCCTTATCGATTCATCATGAGGTTCCATCCTTTGTTGAGTAGTCAACAAAACAAGAAATTCTTGTGACTGGAATTAATGTTGTTGACCTCCTTACACCACGATATCAAGCTTGGGGGAAAATAAGTTTAAAGCAAGTGTGTTATTTTATATGGTCAAATGAAATGAACCACCTCGTGCTCGTGTATGTGTTGGGCTCACAGGATTGACTATTGCATAGAATTTTTGAGACTCCAAAGGACAGGATGTGTTGCTCTTCTGTTTTACTCAAGCAAACTTTGAAGTGTCTGGTTTGTTGGGATGTATTCCTTCAAGTTGTCTGATACTAGCAAACTTTGGTTACTGATCTGGGAGGTTTGCAAGAACATATTACAACAACCAAGTAGGGTTACATAACCAAGATCAAGGGACCACCCAGGTGGAACATTTAAACATCATAAGTGTCAACACTGAGTGCTAAGTACCTGAAAGCTCTGATGAATGGTGAAGTGGACTAAAGAATATTGAAATCTACTTGGAAAAGAGCTTATTAGGAACACAACGTTCAAGTTTGAGAAGAGAAGAAACAGGCTAAGAGATATGATAGAAATGTTGTTCAAAATCAAGAATATTGAGGAAGATTGTGTTAGCAAGGAGGATAAACTATGGGAGAACACGATGAAAGGAAATAAAGCTAAACAAAATAAAGAGGATGCTAGAAATTGGAGCAAGGTATTCATTTGGTCAAAAGATCCTCTTGCCATGCAAAAGATCCTGGGCTTATGCTGCCAAGTCAAGTACACAGCCCATGAACCAGACATACCACTTGTGAAAGCTATTAGTTTGAATGGTTGCAAGGATTGTCAAACTTCTTCCACGTGGATAAAAGCTGACTAGAATGATATTTCCTCAAGAAAATATGACATGTGGAAAAGATCAGCATCAAATATTACTTCTAGACTCCAAGAGGTGGCAAAGCAGCTGAAATCTATAGAATTATAGGCAGAAGGATTAACAATCAAAGGATTGATCTTTGACATATGATCTGGAATTCTATTTTGTAAATTAGATCCACATTTCCAGGCCCGAATCCCATATTTTCATGCATATAATCAACATTAATTGGTTGATTATAGATATGACATGTGACAGAGAATTATTTGGAAGTCAAAGGGTTTCATCAAAGAGGCAGAGAAGAAGACAGTTCTAGATTACTTGAAATTAGTTTGAAATTGTTTTTTTTTAGTTTATTTCTATATTTTCACTCCTAAAGGCTGGCAACATTTGGCTTATAGTAATGTCTATATAAAGAGAAGAAAAAGGAGGGTTCGATCAGGGGTATTCAAGAGCTGAAGGAGCTGAGAGAATATTGGATTTTCATGTAAAATGTACTCTCTATTTTTTATTTAATTTATGCATTGTCATGCTCAAAGCATCAAGTTAATGAACAATTTACCTAGGTTTATTTTCTATATCAGTTTTCTTCTTTGATCTGAAAAGATCTTTTAAAGACTATGGTTGAGTTTTAAAAACATGAGTTCATTAACCATTTAGGAATTTGATGAAAGAGGAAGAATTAGTGATGAAACATGACAGACATAATTAAATATACAGATATGGAAATAATCACAAGAATCAACAAACCATAACAGCAAAAGTTGATAACAGAGTTCAGAAATATCGCCTACATCTCTCGGCCTTTGTCTCAGTGGGTGAGGCTTTATTATTTATCTAAAAAGATTCAAAAGTACATCATAAAAGTTCCAAATGGATTACAAACTGATCTGGATGTGTTTTTCTAGATCTCAAGAACCTGTCACAACTGACGGCACTGAAAATGGATGAACGAAGCTCCCAAAGATGGCCCGCAAAGTTGTTCTCCTCAATGGCTTCCCTGCATAAAAATGGCTTAGGCTTTTCAATTCTTCGGCAATATAAGTTTTAAACCTTATATAAAAAGACCTAATGTGTACAGGCTAGTAGCTCGGCCCTGCCAAGTCGCTCCACCCGAACCTAAGGTCATGGTTTCGACTCCCCCGGAGTCCATACAATTTTACCACTGCCAACCTATGGAGGGGTGCCACGTGGCCCACTAATTTCCACGTGTCAACATCCAATTCGACCACTTGTCTACCTACATGTCTGCCCTGTCATCATGCCAACTCACAGCCACATCACATGTACAGTCGTACGAACTGTACAGTCAGTTGCCATGTTAGTACTGTATGGATTGTACAGTCAACAAAATTTTGCATGTTTGGCAAAACGAACATATCGTGATATCTTTCGCATACGGTGTTTGTTTGAGCCCGTTCAAGTTCCGTTGGGTTTGTAACTATGAGGCCTACGTACACGTCCATTTTGAAGTGATTCTGAGCACTTTGATTTTTAGGCCTTCCTGGACCCATTTTGGTTCCTGGATCCATTCTAGATCATTCTTATTATCTATTTTCAAAAATGGTTCTTGCGATGCATTAATCATTACACATTTTCATATCTAATGGTAGCAGAGATTCTCTTATTTATTGCCTACAAAATTGTGATTTGTTTTTAGATATTATGATTCAAATCAAAATGACATTTTGATCTGAATATGTTCTCCATGAATGTGTAAGGACAAACACATTGTAAGCCATATATATTCATGAATGTGTCATCTTCCTCCCTATCATGTTATCATTAAATTGTCTAATTGTTTATTAGCCTACCTCTGACCTATGAAATATTTCCCATCTAGTTGGATTTAAGCTTGAATTGTTATACCAGCCATTCAGCCTCCTTAACCCTCTCAACCTACTTATCAAACCCAAATATTGCAACAACTGAGGTTCCCTAGCTTGACTCTCTTGCAGTCAAGGGTCAACTTTAGGGATAACAGGATCTGAGTTGAAATAAATTTAGGGGAGGCCTCAAGATGCAAATGTCTTGTCGATATGGTCTATGTCGGCAAGAAAAGCGAGCTCCTTGTCGATATCCCCTATGTCGACGAGGGATGGAAATATTTCGTCGATGTGCGATGGAAGAAGACAATTTTACGCCAATTAGAATTGTATTATCAAGAAACATGGATTCATGGCTAGTGTGTCGGTGGTCGGAAGATGTTTCTTCCATCGATGTATTGGTGGTGAAAAATATTTTGTGTCACCGATACATCGGTCATTTAAAGGTGATCATGTCACTGATAGGGAGAGCTTCAGAGAGACAAAAGAGAAATATAAGTGTTGAAAAATAATTAAACGCATTGATCGAGGATACAACAATGTTGTTGACATAGACTGTATTGGTGAAAGATAGAGGATGCACACTGGTACACTATGTATCAGCTGGCCAGAGTGACCTTCAAAATTTCTCAAAATGATCAAGTCTGGAGGGTAAGAAGAGAATTTTGGACTTTGACATTTGCATGAAATATTTTCAAAGGTTTTCTAGTAGAAAAAATTAATGGGGGGGGGACAATTTCTTCTCTTAGAGTAATGGTTTTTAGAAGCAAAGAGAAGAAATTAAGGGAAGGTGTTGCTAGCACAACAGGAATGTAACTCTTTTTTAATTGAAATAGAATTTACAATTTTTTTCAAGGGAAAAATACACACACATATATCCTCTTCTATAAATCCAAAATTCATTTCATTTGAACACCTAAATTACATGTAAAAGGTCCTTATAGGAAAAATTATGGGCTTCTTTTAGAATAGTTCTTCACTGAAAACAAATTTTATCTTAATATATTTCATCCTTGTTATATGACATTCAAATCTGATTACTAATGTTAGCAATATCATTATACATGCCATTTATTATAATTGACAAAGGTGGTCCCCAGGTGCCTAATGCACTTATTGGGGAAAAAGGAAAATATTGCCAATTCATCTCAAAACTCACCCTAATTCATGTCAATGATGGGAAATGACTTTTAAAAACTTATAAAATTCAATAACCATGCTTAAGAAGTGAAACTACTATTTATCCTCACATGTGCCCAAATCGCCATAATAACCCTTCAAGGCCCTAGGCACCAAACCATTCAATCATCCAATGCAACCTTACATGAAGTCTTAGAATGGTATTACAATGTGAAATGTAGCAATACATCAACAAGGTTATCTTTAAAACTCATTGGATTTTCACTTTATCACATCGCCTTGTGTCATACATGCAAAAAATTCCTTAAGCACCCTAGTCAAAACTTGACATCCATCAATTTGGGTGTGTAAATGTGTGCATCACTAGAATATCTCATTTTATTACCAAAGGAAACTCGACATCGTTGTGATGCATTTGTTTTTTACTTGTGTATGTCTTGTTCTCAACTCACTTCATACATGTTAGTTGATGATCAAGTATGCATCACTAGAATATCTCATTTTGTTACCAAAGGAAACTCGACATCATTGTGATGCATTTGTTTTTTTACTTATCTATATCTTCTTCTCAAAGGAAACTCGACATCATTGTGATGTATTTTGTGTTTTACTTATCTATGTCTTCTTATCAACTCACATCATACACATGTGTTAGATGATTATCATGTGCTAACGCACTTGCTTTTATACTTGTCACCATCACATGCTTGTCTTCACATAATACTTTCAATGGCATGACCACTCCTTATCATCAATCACATGATGGGGGTCGCATAAGCACCTTCAACAAGTTAGAGCCTTTCAAACAAAGAAATCAATAGGATAAAACCGTAAGCATAGATGTGAAGGCCTTAGTGAATTATTAATAAGATACATCAATTGATCCAAGGATACTTCTTATTGATTAAATCAATCAGTTTCTTAAACAAAAAAGGTACTTAAACAATACTAAGTGACACAACCATCAATATCCCATGAATCAAGTAAGTAGAAGAAACATATATATTATTCATTGATCCAAGGATACTTCCTGTTGATTAAATCAACCAGTTTCTTAAACAAAGAAGGTACTTAAACAATACTAAGTGACACAACCACCAATATCCCATGAATCAAGTAAGTAGAAGAAACATATATATTAATCGTTAGTTCACTTAACCTTTCACCTTTCAGAAAAAGATAAAAGTAGGAAATACTATAAGTCCAAAGTCAAATCCTCAAGGATATGGATGAACCTCATAATGATGGATAAAGAAAAGTGATCCAAAAACACCTCTAATTGCAACCCTATTAAAGCACTCTGATCTAGAAGAAGTGGAAGACACAATTACAACAAAACAAACCCTCATTATCTTCAAAAGATAAGACATTACGCCCAAGGCTCCAACCCCTTGTGCATCTTCATTCTCTACTTAAATTGATAATATTTAACTCTATCAAAGAAGAACAATTATATACAAGCATAGAACTTAAATTCTTCCTCTGTCACAACAAAATACAATGAGCCAAAGAGATGATTCGATATAGTCAATGTTGATTTTCATTCTCAAGATCACTTGTTAAAGATTCAAACCTTCTCATTTTTAAAATAATGCAATTTATTACTCATCTTCCCTGGCTTCATGGATTTACTTACTTCATGGGCTTTGTTTTTCATTGGCCACACTCTAGTTCATATTTAATTTAATACGTTTGACCATACTTGGGTTTTTTTAGATTCCAAATCCTCCTTGATATTTGTGAAATGCCCCATCACCATTCATTATAGTGTGTTATGAAATGACTAGCTTCGTGATCTTTATTAATTGCATATGCCCTTCTTTTGTGCTCTTCAAGTAGTCTACAAAATAAGAAATGAAGAATTAGGTTACACAAGTTTTTTGGAAAATTATTGTGTAATAGGTTTTGAAACATTCAACGTTTCGAGTGGACACTCCACCCATCATTAGGGACAATTGAAGTTGATATGGTGGAAAAGAGTGTTGTGGCTTGTATTTAAAGAGGAAGATCACGACAACACTTCAAGAAGGTGATATCATCAACTCTTTTCATCATTTTGATTATGAGCTTCTCAAAAGTCTGGGTCTCTTTGAGATAGTCCTCTCCATAGAGGTTAAGAATCTGAGTGTGTAGGTTTCCATAGTAAGTCATAATGCTACGCAAGTTTTCTGGAAAATTATTGTGTAATAGGTTTTCAAACATCCAACATTTAGAGTTGACACTCCACCCATCATCAAGGAAAAATGAAACTAATATGGTGGAAAAGAGTGTTGCATCTTGTATCTAAAGAGGAAGATCACATCAATGCTTCAAGAAGGTGAGATTAGCAACTCTTTTCATCATTTTGATTNTTCCATCCAACAAATGGTATAGTCTCTTCTCTTCTAAATCCTCTTTCTAATGGATATAATATTTCATAAAGAAAATTGTGTAGCCTACTTACTTGTTTCTTCGTATTTTTCCAATGTAAATGTTTCATAAAGAAAATTTGGTAGCCTACTTACTTGTTTCTTCATATTTTTCCAATGTAAATGTGTCTCGAACCAACTTTTGCTACCTATGGAAGAAAACTAAAGAACAAAAAAAGACGTAATACTAAGCATTAGTAGTGTTATATATTTTAATTACTCTAGAAACCTTATCTACTCATTCATTATCCTATCAATCTTTGTACCTTACACAAAATAACAATTTCTCACTTTTGAACCTTGTGTGCCCCATGTCATAGGTGCAATTTTGTATCTTTCAAATGGTTAGGATCTAGAAAAAAATTTGTAAATTTTGTTTAGAAAGCAAAATAGATTGTGTTAGTAAGGACATTTTTACTCGTTGGTGACCCTTCAATCCTCCAAACTTCTAATGGGTTCCACTAATTCATAGGCCAAAGAACATAGAGGAGAAATGAGAAGTTGAAGGCCATATGAACTCCTAAATTCTAAAGGTTCGATGTTGGCAATTGAGTTAAAATCAATCCCAACAACTTAGATCAATATATTTTTCTACAACCCAACAAACGGTATAGGTCACTTCTCTAAATCCTCTTTCTAGTGAAATAATACTTCATAAAGAAAATTTTGTAGTAGGCTACTAGTCCTCCTAGTTGGTAACTTACTAGTTTCAAGTCATATTTTTCTTGTATAAATATGGATATAAGACCAATTTTTCTACCTATGGAAGAAAGTTAGAAAAAATTCATTGAGCAATGATACTATTATATATATTAAATATTATAGAAGCCTTTATGTACCTATTTGAGGTTGGAGCACTTGAAGGAGAAATGAGTTGAAGGCCCTCTAAGCTCTCAAATTTTGAATGGAGCCCATATATTTGAAGTTAAAGCACTAGCAAAATGAAAGTTGAAAACCATTTGAGCCTCCAAACTCTATACCCACCTATTTGAAGTTCAAAGTAAATGGAGGAAAAATGGAAAGTCAATACCCTCTAAACTTTTAATGGGCCCCACCTACTTCTATAGGTCGAAGCACTAGCGAAAAATAAGAACTTGAAGGACCTCCAAACTTTTGAACTCTAAATAGGCCCAACCCTGCTTTTTAGAATGAGTGTTCAAAGGGACAATGGAAAGTTGAAAGCACTTCAAATTACCTACCAACTCTTAATGAAATGATAATGTTTTGATACTTAGAAGCATTTTACCTATATTTTGTGGGTCTATCAAAAGTTGGATTCATTAATGGAACTAGAACTTAGATAACAAACCTTTGCAACTTTTTGAAGATAAAATAAAAGGTATTTTGAAAACATTATTGTCTCCTCAAACCCCTTGTGTGGGTAAAGTCCCTAGATTGACTCTTTATGGACAATTTAATTCATGATTAGTGACAATCCCACCCCTAAAATTTTGAAACTCGCATGTCGTTTATTTTGACTTTGGTTTTTAAGCTTTGTTTTAATTATTTTAAATCCCAGAAAAACCCATTCATGCATCCCTAGATTGAATATGTATGAAGGGGTCCATTCATAATTAGTGACATTCCCACCCTAAAATTTTAAAACTAGCATGTAGTTTGTAGTTTATTTTGACTTGGGTTTTTAAGCTTTTTTTATTAATTATCTTATATGGGTTCTTTTCTTGCTTTATTTACAAATCTTTTACTTAGGGTTTATTCTACTTCAGTTTTACTCATTATTTGAATAGAACATTATACATTAAAAAATAAAAATCAATACATTAATAGAATTCATTTAAAATTCAAATTTTGCACAATAAAAAACATTTTCACCTCTAAAGATTTGATATTTCTCAACGCTTAATAAATATAGGGTTAAGATGGATTTAATATATTTATATAATTATATGTTTTATGACAACCTTCATAACCAATACATTATTATAGTGATTTATTAATTGAAGCTAGGACATATCTAAAAAACAAATTCAAACCAATA
>JZKD02S1817956.1:82609-94001 GCA_000966675.3 Picea glauca | reverse complement strand
GATATACTCTGCCTACGACAAACAACACCATGAGCATCTGAAGAAGGTTTTCGAGAAGTGCATGAAGTTCGACATATCACTAAATCCAAAGAAATCACATTTCAGGGCGGAAGAAGGGAAGCTGTTAGGACACATTATCTCCAAGGAAGGAATCAATATAGACCCCAACAGGGTTGAAGGAATCCTGAAGATCAACACCTCGCGCAGTAAAAAAGAAGTGTAATCCTTCCTGGGAAAAGTAAACTTCTTGAGGAGATTCATCCCGAACATGGCAGAAATCATAAAGCACATAACCTGCATGCTCAGGAAGGGAAACGAGATCAAGTGGAACCTGGAGGCCAAGAAGTCTTTTGAAGATATCTAAGTCATGCTGACTAAAGCTCCCGTGCTAGTCAGCCCAGACTTTACGAAAGATTTCATCTTGTTTTCATTCGACTCAGAACACAGTATCGCCAACATGTTGTTGCAGAAAGACGAGCAAAACTTCGAAAATCCCATAGCCTATTTCAGTCAGACGCTGTGCGATGCTCCACTAAGGTACGACATTATGGAAAAACAAGCATACGCCTTAGTGAAGGCCTTGAAAGAGTTTAGTACATAAACATTGCACTCCCATGTCATCGCTTATGTGCCCAACAACTCAGTAAAGGATATCCCGACTCAACCTGACCTGAAAGGAAGGAGAGGCAAGTGGATAGCGGCCATGCTAGAATACGATCTTGAGATCAAGCAATCCTCACAAAGCAAGCTATCGACGCAGTCATCATCCAATTCCCGGAGACAAACATCTTGTCGAGGTTCGGATCTCCTGTCAAGATCATAAAAAACAATGCGACCGTGTTCAAGTCTAAGAGGATGGAAACATTTTGTCAGGATTACAATATAACCCTGGGGCATTCCACGACATACTATCCGCAAGGCAACGAGTTAGCAGAATCCTCAAATAAGAGCCTAACCAAAATCATCAAAAGACTCCTACAAGACAATAAGAAAGCCTGGCATAAAAAAATTATCTATGCGCTGTGGGTAGATCGGGTTACCACCAAGAAGTCCATCTCAACGTCACTTTTTCATATCGTTTATGATGTAGACACAATCTTCCCTACTTCACTAGGGTCGCCCATCAGAAAGATGTTGCAAGAACAGGAGGTCGAGCCAAATGATGCGCAAAGGAGGATAAACCAGTTAATTCACACACAACAGGTGCAAAAACATGTGTATAATCGGTCGCAGCTCCATAAGGAGAGGATGAAGAAAGATTTCAACAAGCGTTCTAAGAAGGAAGATTTTCAGGTAGGGGAGTTGGTGCTAATATGGGACACGAGAAATGAAGATAAGGGGAAGCACGAAAAGTTCGACCACCTTTGGACAGGTCCATTCAGAATCGACGCGTATTGCGGAAACAATGCTTATTTCCTGGAAGGGATAAATGGAGAATGCCTTGGTTGGGGGCCTGTAAACAGTAGGTTCCTCAAGCATTATCTGACGAAATAAAATCCGTTTAAGTCATTTGTCATTGTAAATATTCGTTTCATTTTTGTGTCGAGTCAGTAGGTCAATAGAAAATTGAAGCTCGAAGTGAAGGCCCTAAGTTAATGCTGAGTTTTTAGAAGCTATGTCGATAGGTTTAGGTTGTGATTTTATTTTTTGCTTTACAGTGCCAAAGAGTCGAAATAAGGCCTAATGGTCAGGCACTTGGTCTACTTTTCTTTGCTACCTCGCGGGGAGGATAACATCCCCGTTGGAGCCAGTTGTTAGCGCCACCATTTTTCTTTCCATTTAGAGTCGGTTTTTAGTCGCATTGTGACCCATGCGCCCAAACATGTGAAGTCAGGTATGTAGCACCGTGGGGTCGAAGTCAGCAAGTAGCCAGTTGGCCCTTGGAAACGTGAAGGGATGTCAGAGTCGAAACATGCATAAGTGGTATGGGTATGTCTTTTCCAAAGAGTCGAGTCTTGTTAAGAAATTAGTCTCTATGTGCCCCAGGTCGAGTCAAGTAGTTAATGGAAGTCGCATCGACAAGTGCAACAACTATTATCAGTTCATCATGAAGGCCGAGGGAATGAAAATCGCTTCGTTCGTATCATGCATGCCCTGTAAACATTATCGCCTGTGTTCTACACACAGAGATTTTCCATGGAAAATCTGCAATTCGATTCAAAACATTCCGTCGCCATGAATTCACTGTTCTTCGACACAATTCCTCCTTCTGCCCGACTCATTATAAATTTCAGATTCTCGACACCCATTTCAGTCGTGAAACCAGGCCTGCGCTCTGTTCACAATTTCCCTTGCTAGTGTAGGTTGATCAAATTTCCCTTCCTGTGCATTTGTCGGATATACTGTGCACAAAATACATACTGGTCGCACAATGGTGACCTCCCAAATCATAAGGAAAGGCGCACGGAGCAACAGAAATGCCAGGTCCCAGTCCCAAAACGACTGAGAGACATTCTCACCTGCAGCAGGCATTCCCAAGGACGCAAAAGGAGTTATTCCTTTACCCACAGAGACGTTCAGATCAAACCGCGTAGAACCTGAAGCGAAAAGACTTGCGCAGGGAGGAAAGACAGTAGAAGCCCCGTCTCCCCAACAACAAATACCTCGGAGAAGGGGCAGGCCAAGGAAGAACAAGGAAGCTGAGGAAGCCTGAGTTTTAGAAGAGCCGCATGCCAGATTGGTGGCCGAAGAACTACTCATGCACGCCATACGACTGGAGCCCGCTGGAGGATCAGGCCGCGAAAGCAGTAGAAGAACAAGGGAAATGGATACCACAAGAGCGAATGATCAAGAGCCATCTTAGCAATAAAAGCAGGCAAAGTTGTCTATCCCTAAACTCTACCAGGAAAACATGGAGTTGAGGCAACAACTAGCGACAAAGACTATGGAAGCATCAACAACACAAGGTCGTGGAGGGAACGTGGTATGGTTAAAAAGACAACTCAGAGAGGCACACGACACCATTGTACAGCTGCGCGAAGAACAGAGGCTGTCATAAGAAAGGCATACAAAGCATTCCAGGGAATGCGAAGCGAACGAGAAGGAAGCCCGCACAATGCTCGCTAACGTGCATAAAAAAAAAGTTTAGCTTATGTTCGTCTCTGTATCCACAAACAAAAGACAAATTTTGGCAGTTTTGAAGGACACATTTCCCTAAAGCAGTCTACCATTTTGATAACGACTGTGACACTCAAACAACCACTTATCGTGCACATTTTTTCCAGCAAATGAGTGCGCGACATAAATCAAAGCCGTTATAGCAGATAGCGATTTCCTGGTAGACACCTGCCTGCTTAGACATCTGATCGAAGGGAAACACTGACACATCTGTTCCTCATATCAGGACCTGACCGATGATCAGATCCTCATGGAAAATTCACGAACAGTCATGTGTAAACAGACTTGATTATTGTCTATATTTGGAAAGCGTCATGGGAAGAGTCTCTAATGCATACTACTCAGTGTGCTAGTTTTTAGGGCTAGCAGTTAGAAAGCAGGGTAGCCCAAGTGAAGCCCTTGTTTATATATTTCATCTTTTCGATATAAGGCAGGTTGGTTGGCAAAATTGGTAAACGATAACTATTGTATGTAATTTGAGTTTTTGACCGAAACTTAATGCAAAGGTCCCGCAACTTGATGAAAAGATTCTGATTGTAGCAGCCGAATGTATTGTGCCTCTTTCTTTGGGTATGTGCTTCATGTCATATTTATTCATATATTTTTCTGTCTATTTCAGAACTAATTTTTGAACCTGTGGATTCGCTGCGCAACGCCCCTTGTTCGTGCCACTTAGACAAAACGTTTTCTTCTAAAAGCTAACTCCGAATTGCCCTCAATGGTGCTCTGAGTTACTTCATGTTTATCTCCCCTGCCCAACTTTACGATTTTACATTGAATACTGTTGCTTGCTTAGAATTATCCTCTGAAGTCCATTCACCGAGTCATTTGTCTCCATCATTTCCTCGAATCGACTCCATAGCCCATCTCTTACTTTCTTGCGTCAATATAACCAGAACCCATTATACCAAAGGTGTTGAATCTAGCCACTCTTTTTAAAAGCCATATCCGGCGCAGAGACTGTGACCCCCGAGAGAGCCCTCTCCAGATCTGAAAGGATAGTTTCGGGTCTCAAAGTTGGTTGAAAAAGTTACCTTCTTCGTCTGTTTATCAACCGAATAGATTTATAGAGTGCTAACATCTATGACATGAAAAGATGCAGATAGAGTGAAAGAGGTAGCTACGAAATCACAGAGACTCACCTCATGGGGATTCCACATAATTCCAATGCCTCTTGTCGCTTTATTAGCATCAATAACGATCACCTCACTTCCTTTCTAGATTTTCGCACCTATCTTCTTGAGGTAAGCCTTAGAGCATTTGGTCTCTTGAAGCATCATAACTGATGGATTTTCCTTTGCAATTTTCCTCTTCAAAATTCGTTTCTTCTGAGGGTTGTTACAACCTCTGATATTCTAGGAGACTAATTTCATTAAGACGATTTTGAAGATGCGTAGAATGCCTTCTCAATAGTGGGGTACTGGCCCGATGCTACCAAATTTTCCCCCACTTCCTTAATGCATCATCGATTACTTCATTTTCCCTGTTTCTCACCCATGGTCTTCCTCGTACCCTCTATTTCCTTCAAGGTTTCATTGACAATTCCCAGGGATTTTGTGGCTTTTGTCTTAATAATGGCATCACATAGAAGGGTAACCTGGTGGGTAGGGATGTATCCTGATGCTGGGTTAGAGAAGGCTTACTCGATCCCATCCAGATTAAGCTCGCCCAGGTCCATATATTCCACCTCCTTGCCTTGCATGTCTATATCCTCAGGTTCTTTTTAGACTTCTGGAGGGATTGGATTCTCACTTTCCCCTGAGGATCCTTTGATCATCTCTGGCCGCTCCTCTTCTTTCTCATTAACGACATCTTTTCTAGGTTATTTGTTAAGAACATTGATTTGGTTCGATATCTGAGGCATTTTGTGGATTTCCGGACCTGTACCTTGCTTAGCTTGACGTTTCCGATTGGTAACCTTTGTAAAACCCTTAATGTCCTTTTCTTCTTTGTTTTTTGGGGCATTACTGGGGTATTTAGTTGGAAATCACAAAATAGGTGACCATGCTCATGGCATCTCCTGCATTTGAAGGGAATATGCTCGTAGTCAATAGGTTGAAACCATTCATCATCCTCCCAAGAGATCTTAATCCCCTTTGGTAATTCTTTAGAGATATCCATATAAACATAGATGTGAACGTAAGAAGTATATCTCATCTTTATGGTTTGCTCCAATGTCTTCACAAAGACCCCCAATGTATTGCCCAGATCTTTGAGGATGTCCTCCTTCTAGTATTTTGACGACAAATAATACAACTTGATCCATACGGGGGCTACTGTTAAATACTATTTATTAGGATTGAAATGTTCTTTCCAAAATCATAGGTATAAACCTACTAAGTTGGAGAAATAGGGACCTCCCTAAAAAATCCAATTTTGGTCTTCCAAGTTGAAAAAAATCACCGTGAAATATCCCTTCGCTCCCAGCTGCAAATCATAATGACCTTGGGGTTTCCAGGTCACATTAATCCACCATATCAAAGATTTCTCTGAGGGCTAGATACCCACAAATTTCCCAATCAATGTATGATCCTTCATATATTGAATATGAGATCAAAGTCCCTCTGATTTAATCTGGAAGGATGGAACCGATTTGGATTTGGGCACACACTGCCTTGGTCATCGCATTTTCGTTCCTGCTTTCTGAATTCCTCCACTTCCATTAGTTCCTTCTCCTCCCTTTCCCTAAGAGGCGTCATTCTTCCCTTCGATGAGGGTTTATTTTCCTTTCCTTGAAAGGGTAGGGTACCCCCCCCAGTGGTATCTCCCATTCAGACATGCTCATTGTTGTCTCGCCATGAGATCCCCTGCTGCACCGATCAAGAAAACCTGAAACTTGCAAACCCCAGAACCCACATGCAAACCGTCGTCCTCTTATGCTCCGTCGTCCTACTTCCTCCTCTTAGATTAATCGTAAATTCATATATGATGGAAAAACCATTGTTCTCATCATCATCAAGGTTTTTTTTATTTGAGTAGGGACCAATCCCTATCCGCCTACAATGTTGATATTCTTAGATCCAAGTATTCTTCAAATTCCACCCTTTAAACTAGTTTTTTTTCTATATTATGTAGGGGTTTCAAAGTGCATGTTTCTTGCCTCTTATAATTATTTTTCATCGCTCATATAACAATTTATATGTCTATTTTTTTTTATTAGCAAACTATTTTTTTTCCAATAGTGTTTGATGTTCATTTTTTTAATTTTATTTTTCCTTAGGTTTGAAGTTGGAAGTTGAGTATTGCCTTACCAATATGTTGAAGCCTTTGGACTCATTTTGGAAGTGTGATGAACTTGAATATGGGACAAATCAACAAAGATTGTCTTATAAATTGTGTGGGCAGCTCTGGATATCAGGAGTTCACTGGTTGAAGTATCACTTGGCTAGAATCCTAGGGCATGATGTTGGGATTTGTTTTGCATCGACCCTATATATTATGGAAGCTTCCTACGATGCTATTTATGAAAAGGATAAAAAGAAGGAAGAGGTAGTTGCTACCAAAGATAAAATTGTCATCGGTGGAGTGGCTAGATCCTCAAGAACCATAGGCATATTTGAGACTTAGGGTAGCGATAGGGACTCCATAGATTCACCTTTCATGAGGAATTCACCTTTCTTTGTTCCAAGAACTAGAGATGGGGCACAACCTTCCATCCGATCAATGGTTAAAAAAATGACTCAACATGAAGTAGACAAGGTTGTGGGGAGGTGTCTTTTTTGGAGCAGCATGCCTTTGAGCATTACAAAGAGCAATCCATTTCTCCAATAAATGTGTGGTGCTATAGCTATTATTGACCTGAGGTATAACTACCCTACCTATGAGGAGATGTAGGGGCCAATTCTTCTAGTGGAAAAGAATGACATCAATACTAGATTGAAGGACCTAAATAAGTCATGGGAGGCCACTAGATGCATGGTGATGTTCAATGGTTCGATAGATGGGAAGGGTAGGAGCCTTATTAATTTATTGGTACATTGTCCTAGTGATACAATGTTTATTAAATCCGTTGATGCATCAATGCATGTTAAAGATACGACATTGTTGTGTGAATTGATGGATGGGTTCATTTGAGAGATTGGTTTATAACATGTTGTGTAAATAATAACAGATAATGAAACTAATTATGTGACTGCTGGCAAGTTGCTAATGGAGGGGGACCTCGCAATGTTCTGGTATCCATGGGCTGCCCATTGCATCTATTTGATGCTTGAGGATGTGGGAAAAATATCCTTCGTTACATAGGTCATTGATTAGGCTAGGAGCATTAGAAATATCATATATAACTATGCATTTGTTCTTAGCCTCATGAGGAAATTCACTAGAAACATGATGTTGTTGCATCCTACAATCACACGTCTTTCCAACAACTTGATTTCTCTTTAGTCTATGCTCCAATGTCAATTTGAGTTGAAGCGGATGTTTATTTGTGATGAGTGGGATGATTGTGCATTTAGAATAAAATAGGATGGGAGAGTCATTGCAAAACTAGTGTACACCAATTCCTTTTGGGAAGGAGTGAAAGAAGAGTGCACGGCTAGCAAACCTTTGGTAAAGGTTGTCTGATTGGTTGATGGGTATAAGCCCACAATGGGATAATTGTATGAGGCCATGGATAGGGCCAAAGAGGCTATCCAATCTTATTATGTGGACAACTATCCGGGTTTATGATTCAATATTGACTTTGATATATCGTTTTGATTTGAAATCCACTACATCATATATATTGTTGTTTTTCCATATTTATGTGCAAATGTGTTTATTTGATGTTGTTATTGGTTTATGTTTAAATTGGAAAAAATGAATTTATTTTTCATTTTTTAATGCTTTCCGATGTTGATATTTAGTGATTTTTTCATCGAAGTTGTTGATAAGTTCTGTTAGCACTCTGTTAATTATCTCCGGCTGAATAGACAAATGACATAGGTAATTGTTTCAACCAGCTTTAGAGCCGAGACACTAGCCTGCTCAACTCAGAGAGGGATCTCTCATGTCACTTGATATATCTATGGAAATCGGTGGCTAGATTTGGTTTGTTTTGGGGATTTTTAATAAAGTTGCTAGCAAAGAAGGGGGGAACACTATGGGCTATGGAGTCAAAATTCTGAGAGTGAATGAAAACAATGCATCGACTGATAGAACTCTCTAGAGGACAAAGGCTAAATAAGGCGATGAATCTGAGTTATTCTTGAAATAAAAAGGTGTGTAGGAAGATGAAGAAACCAAATAACTGCATTAGAGCATTACTGAAATGAATTTTGAATAAGTTAAGAAGACAATCACATAGTTTAAATTGCTTAATCCAAGAGCATCACAAGACGAATTTTGGGCCTTTAAACTTTCCAATTTAAACAGAAGAAAATGTAAATGAAATGACAGGTTACAGGAAATACATACAATGGAAGGAAACAAAGCTCACATCACTACCCGTTAGAATCTTTTCATAGAGACTTCAAAATCTTCTGCATTTATATTCAATTCAGATTCAAAAAATTTACAAATAGAATCTGATACAACCAAAATGTGCTCTTTCTCTTCTTCCAACCCTGATGCATAACTATCTTTTCACATTTTATACAAACAATGAGTTTTCGTTTCCAAATCGGTTACAAATAAAGAAACGTTTCGTTTGGAAACCCTTTACACGAAAAAATAGGCGTCAAAACACCACTTGTAAGTACAAAACCGCAATAGCTGTGTAAAATCGAAGAACGGTTTTTGTAGATAAGATTATTATGAAGACAAACCTCTCTCGGTTTCTCCAAATTCATCCCCAACTGGCCAGAACACGTGCCGCAAAAACATGCCTCGAACATGAAATCATGAAAACTGAAAAATAGGGTTCATAGATTTCTTCGAATATCCCAATCTGTGACACCTGTGTAAAATCTGGGACAGGTTTTTTATCATTTTGTCTTGAATAAAAACCTCTCTCAGTTTTGTGAAATTTTCCTCCATCTATCCGGGATCTACATTTGAAAAATATGTCTCTAACAGAAAAAATCTTGAATCCATAAATATAAGGTTCCAAGATGTCCTCGATTCTCCTAGTATGTAATAGCTACAAGAAATCTGGGGGAGGTTATTGTTCTATGGCCCATGCTAAGTATAAACCTCTTTCAGTTTCTCAAAATCTGCTCTAGTTTTCCCAGAATTCACCTTGGAAGACGACTAGTCAAAATTGCTTGAAATCATGGAAACTGAGACTTGAAAACTGATATGCGTGCAATGATCGAATTCGTCTACAAATGGTTTAATCCCCCAACTTACTTTCACTAGACATTTTGTAGAAATATCTGTAGTGCTTGTCTTTCAGAAATTTCGGGGATGAGGCGAAGCAGTTTTGAGTTGACTGCTTTTCGCCCCGATGTACCTCTGGTGGCACCACACATCCTGTGATGAAACCGTGACGGTTTTCCCCGGCCCGCCATCGATTGTTTAATCTTCGTTCTATTTACATCCCCGATATGTGCCTCAGCCGTTGATCCAGGACGCTTTTAGGATCAACGGTCAACCGAGTCCTACCCTTTGCATTTTCACTATTTTATCCATACATCGCCATATATAGCCGGGTCCTCTAATTCATCATTTCTCCGTGGCGGTATAAACCTTCACCAAAAATTGGAAGCTCCGACACCATCTGGAAATTACATGGTGATAACATTGGCTCCAACTGGGGATGCTATCCTCCCTGCAAGGTAGCAAAGAACTGTAGACCAAGTGCCTATCCATTGGGTTGTTCCAAAAACATGTGCGCACCTTGTTTTGACCTGTCACCATTATCCATTAGAACAATGCCATTTTTAATTAATCCTCTGATACTTGGTAGAGTCCCTGCAATCAATCACCTAGATGATTGACATGGCTATGCACTCATCTTGCGTTGGCCTTTGAATAGATTATGAGCACCAATCCAACTGTAATAAAAGGGAACCTCGTTCACCACTGTCCAGCTCTGTATATAAATTGTCCATGGTGAGCAACAACTTAACACTGAGAAACTTGGGTGACTAAAACACTTTATTTTCCTCAGCTCACCTCACGACCTTTGAAAGCAATCACGTATATACATTACAAATAAATTGTCCATGGTGAGCAACAATTTAACACTGAGAAACTTGGGTGACTAAAACACTTTATTTTCCTCAGCTCACCTCACGACCTTTGCAAGCAATCACGTATATACATTACAAACTACAAGATTTGATGAGTATGATCTTTATCATAGCTTCTGTGCCCATTCCAGGTACAACACATTTCTCGAACCAACTGCTTTTCCAATAATTTCTGCAATGGTTCCCCATAAAATGACAATGGTGTTTTCCGCAAACAAGGAGCCTGCTTTTTAATAGGAAATGAGAGTATTTTAGAGGAAACTTGTAAATTCATGGACAAGGATGTGGTCGTTTGATCGCAATTGGTGTTTGTCTGGCTGCCAATTAGGTACAAAGAATTGACTCTTCGTTTCATGGGATTAGCGCCAAGCCCGTATCGAGAAGAACATAGACATCCCACCAATTTCATCAATTATTTTAGTCCAAATCCAGATAATTTTCGGGAGTAACATGCTAATGAGTTGTACATAAGTACTTCAATGGCACCCTTTGGGAGGAAACTCATAAATAAATAAAATGAAAATAGAGCCTCCTTTCAGGCTGGCGCCTGTGTATTGTGCGCTGGGCAAATTACGTTTCCTCCTTCATGGTTTAGTGCTATTTTCAACATTGACTAGTATGCCATATCGATGAGTGTTGGGGGCGGTTTTAATCACACCATTTATGTCCCCGATATAAATCATGAGCTGCCACGTACCCTGGTCACTTTACCACTGTTTTTATATCGGGCCGCTTTAGAAAATTTAAACATCGATTACTTTCGTTCCCCGATATGAATATCTACCGTCGATTACATTAGTAATTCACGATCTGGGTGTATTAGACATCGATTTTTCTTCACGTCGACCTCCCTAGAACATAGACATTACTTCAATACTTGTGCGCTTGTTCTTTAGATGAAAATGTACAGTCAACGAGTTCCTAGGCAAAATCCGCGACCCTCCAAATTTAGTCTAACTTTAGTTTTGGAATGCTTGACCGTTATATCAATATTTCTTGAGATGTTCGCCCATTACGATTTACCACCTGCTTTCTTCTTGAAGCAATTGCTATGGTGCGAGCATAAGGTATTTGAAAAAAATTGAGCAAATGGAAGAGGCCAGATGGCCTAAGGTTGTGTTTAGTGACAGATTGTGCAAAAGAAAGAAGACTTGGATGCA
>JZKD02S1817956.1:0-48889 GCA_000966675.3 Picea glauca | reverse complement strand
TTTTGCACTAGTATGTTTATGCTCATAGAGGTTGTACGTTCCCCCTGACTTTTGCACTAGACAGTCTATGCTGATAGAGGTTGTACGTTCCCCTTGAATTTTGCATTAGAATTACATAGCATCTCATTCATCCTGACTTTTGGTTTGACTCACAGAGGTTGTATGTTCCCCCTAGCTTTTGTCAATACCTCACAAGATTGGTTGATTCTCCAAATCTCCCTGGCTAGCCTTAGGGTGGCCCATATGGCCTCTCATTGGAGAATGACTATCGATGCTGTCAAATTTAACACTTACAGACAACATCTGATAGTGTCTCACTATGATAGGCCACGTGGTGGTCGTGTTGAGTGTGAAATACACCCACAACATAGTCTGAAGCATATGTTTCGATCTCAAAGGGCTGTTGTAGGTCTGGTAGTGAAAGTATTGGGGATGAGCACAAGCGCTACTTCAAATCATCGAACGCTTGTTGTTGGGACTGACCCCACACAAATTTCTCCTTACCACCACCCCTGGTTACTTGGTTGAGGGCCCATGAAATATGGTAGAATCCCAACACGAACCTGCGTCAGAAATTGGCAAGGCCCAAGAAGCTCCAAAGTTCAGTGAGTGTGGTTGGGGATTGCCAGTCACGAATGACTTAGATCTTGGCTGGATCCACATGTATGCCATGTTGATTAAATATGTAGCCCATGTAATGGGCCCTGTCCATGCCGAAAGAACATTTTTCCAAGTTAGTTACAACTTTTGCTGCCACAGGGTGTGCAAAACCTACTAAATATGCTGCAAGTGTTCTACCCAAGTCTTGTTGTAAATGAGAATTTCATACAAATACACCACTACAAAAGTATTGGTGAATGGTCGCAGGATATAGTCCATCATCCTCATGAAAGTGGCTAGAGTATTTGTTAAACCAAAGGGTATGACCAACCATTCAAAAAGACCTTCCTTTGAGTTGAAGGTGATCTTCCATACATCTGTCTGTTCTGTTGGGACCTGGTGGTAGCCAGACTTCAGATTAATCTTACTAAAGTATTCGGTCCCCGTGCGCTGATCAAGGAGGTCGTCGATTCGGGGAATCAAGTACCGATTTTTGGCTATGATTTTATTCAGGGCCTGATAATCAATGAAGAGTCGTCATGTTCTATCTTTCTTTTGTACCAACACGATTGGGCTTCCGCAGGGTGATGAGCTAGGGAGGATGTGCCCCTTGTGAAGAAGTTCTTGGATTTGCCTCTTGATCTCCTCATTCTATAATAGAGAGCGGCGATAGAGTGTCCCATTGGGAAGCGTTGCATCGGGGGTCAGATCGATGGGGTGCTTGACTTGATAATGCAGAGGTACCCCAATAGGTGAGGATAAGATATCTGAGTATTCTTCCATGACCTTATCCACTTGATTTTGTTGTGTGGAGAGGTCGGCCACAGAGACCCTGGATGTGGCTACGATCTTTCTCTCATTCTGAGAGCGAATCACGAAGAAGACAAACTTCGCCATATGAGAGATGACCTTCCTGCATTGCTTGGCAGAGATCAACGAAATAACACTAGGCGAGAGTGCCTCAGGTATCTTGTACAATTTCTTGTTCAAAGTAATAATAACAGTGCGAGGCCTAGACTCATATAAAACATGGCATTTCCAAAAATATGGTTGGCCCAAAAGAACATTAAAAAATTTGAGAGGGGGAACATCACACAATACCTTGTCTTTGAAGGGCTTGATGTCGTATGACAAGCGACATTGTTGGATGATGCGGATGTCGCTTCCTTGGCAGAGCCATCCGATGGTGTAGGGTTGTGGGTGCGACATTGTTGGCAGGGAGAGTCGCTTGAAAATCTCTGCTGAGATGAGGTTCTTATGGATACCGCTAACAAAGATGAAGTGCAACGGGGTACCCTTCACCCACATCTGTGAATGGAAAAGGCTCTTGCCTTCCTCTGGATCGTTTGGTTCAACGGGCTGGAGCTTGGTGGTAGCAACAATAGCACTAGGTTCTACGTCAATGATCTGTCTCCCCCTTTCTGGTTCTGAATAAGAGTCAGAACCCACATCTTCAGAGGATTTCACCTTAGTCACCGACGACTGCTTTGAGCGACAATCAATAGTGTTATGACAGGGGCTATTATGGAAGTCACACCACTTCCCGATATATTTCTTTGTCTTTCTGATGCCCTTCTTTGCTTGCTTCCTGAACTGGTTTTCCTGATGTAGTCCTTCTTTGCTTTGTCCTTTGTTCTGTGGGGTGGGGCCGCCCTTTCCTGGCTTTTGTTGTGGGGGGTTCCCAGGCCCAAATTGCCACGTATTTTGTTTGATATTCTACTCGATTTTTACATCATATCGGTAGGTCGCGCCCAAGGATGAGATGTACATAAATTCCATTTCGGCTTGGATGTATCTATGCAGACCGCCGCGATACTTGAGCACCGGATGTCACTCATAATATTTTATATCCAGCTTGGTACGCAAGGTATGGAAGATATTTGTGAACTCGAGCATTGCTTGGTCTCTTTCCTACCACAGTGTGGTCCATTTTGTGTACAGGTCGTCATAACTTCCAACAGGGTAGTATTGTTCCTTAATAGAATCTCTAAAGGACTCCCAGGTGACCGCAAATGTAAATAATGAGGGTTCCTCTGTTTCCTTTTTCTCACAGAAAGTTTCCCACCAATCTTTGACATGGGGAACGACTTTGACAAGTGTAAAAGTAATATTTTCTCTATTCAGTAAGTTATGGATAGAGAAATACCCTTCTAGCAGATTCAACCATTTGTCTACAACATTTGCGTCTATCTAACCTTCAAATATAGGAATATCGAAGTTGATCTGTACCTAGGGGGTGACGCTTCCATTTGAGTAAGATGTGTTTCTTGTTGGTAGCCACCAAAGGATTTGTGAAAAATTGTCCATCATCTCGTTCCTCTGTTGCATTAGGGTTTCCTCGAGCAACATTTTGAAGAGATCTCCTATCCCATCGTCTTTCTTTTCTCATGCCATGAGAGGTCGCTTGGGCGTGCGAGATATTTTGTCTATGATATTTCAAAGAACATATCCAAATGAGAAATTTCTCTCTTTTCTTCTCCTCAGGACTCCTCGACACTGGACTAAAAATAATCATTAAAAATATTCATTAAACTTATAATAACCTTCAACTGCAAGTAACTTAAATAAATAGAACTTTCGCAAGTGTTCATTAAATATTATTTATAACAATTATTTTATGAGAATGATAGGATAGGTGTGTAATAAATGTGAGGCTAATAATGGATATGGAAAAGGCATGTATGAATGATTTGTTGAAAGTTAAAGACCATTTTTACTCTGGGATTTTTTTAGAGAAGCAACATATAAATGTCATACATATCTCAGCTGAAAATACTTTCTTTGAAATAAGGTTCTTTGTAATATGAAAACACAAGAAACAACGCCCAATAATAATCTTCTTTCATGGGACAAGCATATTTTTGTATTTGGTTGCCTTTGAAATGCCAAAAGACTTCTTGAAAATAAAAGGATAAAGAGTATGCGATGTTAACATTTTCAGATTTCATTTCTTCCTAAAAAAACATTGTCAAAATCAAGGGTCTTTGCAACAAAATACTCTTATAATTATCATTTTAAAATATACCATGCGGGTGATATCATATGACAATGATTGGAGGGTTGAGGGAGTTATTTTATGAGCATAATTTTCAATATTTGAAGAGTTGGGTGCAATTTTGTTCTAAATTACAAGGGTGAAGAAATGTAGGGATACAAGGTCAAATTTATGATAACCAGAGGTCACCCCTTTCATTTTATTTTTTTATGTAAAAGTTCAAGCATATATCTGGGCATTTAAATGGTAAAACATGGAGGAAAAATGAATTAAACTAACTACAAAATCCTTTCCCATTAACATATCTACGATCCATGAACCGTATTCTCTTGAGTCAATAGAAAAATAGTATGCATGAATTTTCTAGGCATTTTTTAGGAGTGTCCACATAAAAAACTTCATGAAAAGACCAATTTTGAAATTGTTGAGCAATGGAAATGACTGTGGGGTCAAAATGCAGAGTTGAGAGAGGGTTCACAAACTCAGACAAGAGTGAAATAACACATTTATCAATGAAAATTAGCTACAACACTAAATTCTTATTTACATCACAAAAATCAGCATAACATTTCCAAAGAAGAGGCCTAGTTGTTCTTAAGCTTGATCCATGGGTTCCAGTCTTTTATATGTTGAAGAATTTGTTATGCCAACAACAAATCAGTTGAAGTTTATTTTCTATGCATGGGTATGGTCTCCACAATTCCAAACTAGCTCGAAAATGCATGAACTACAAACCCTAGTAGTCGAATGAGCACTCAAACTTTTGTCTATCACCTTGGTTCATTGCACCTTCCATGCATTAATGATCACAAACTCTGTTACCACAAATGTGTGTAGTCATGGGTTGCATATCAATGTATGTCAAATTATGGGTATGCGTCAACTTTCAAATGTTTCCAATATTACAATGTAACCAACTCAAAATTTATGCCATGTTTTTAATTAATATGCCAAGGATATCATATAATATAACATAGAGAACCTTCCATAATATTTATGATATATAAAATATTTTATAATAATAACCATGTCATCCATTTATCATATGTTGAAGGATAATGTATTGATTGTTCGCTTAGTCCTTGTGATGATTTTGGCATATATCGCACCCAAGTATCATGTTGCATCGTGATGACTTGATGCCAATCTTTTGATGTAAAACACAATATTTTTGTTCACATTACCATACATTTGAGGAGCATATCATCAACCCATGCTATCAAGTGAAAAGTTCAATATAGACCTAACGTTCGCATATGGTTTTGACATATAACATCTTGCAACCATTTTATATCTAGCACAACAATTTTATCCATGATGACATGCATTTTTCAAATGATAAACATAATACTCTTTTAAAATGGATAACTTTCCTTGTGGGGACCCCTACCATACCCTAATGAGGTGAAAAAAAGATGAGGAAATTGGTCTTGCAAATCTTTGCAGGCTTTCGTAAGGTTGAGACAAAATTTTGGATCAACACATGGTGACTCCACATAGTAGTCTACTTTCAATAGAGTAGAACACATGATCTATGGTTTCATAGTTAAGAATGTTTGATCTTTTAAACTTACTAATTGTACTTTCCTTTTAGATATAATATTTCAAGCAAATTTTTGTATCAAACTTTGTGTAACGTCCCCTCCATTAAGAGACATAAATGTAAGTGAGTATTGTAGTGGTAATTTTTTTTTGAAACAACAATTAGGACAAGTAATATACGTTAATAACATACATCAATATTTACACATTCTACTCTCCTCAACATCACTACACAACAAGAATCAGATAAAACATCATTGTTACTCATAGATCAACCATATCACATAAAAATAACAAAAGACGTCTACCCACCAAACCTACCCTGCAAGGTTAGGACCTCCAAGACACATAATCAACGCTCAAGTCCATTATTTATCCGATTGATTTCGACAATTTAAGGTCTCAGGACTGGTGACCGTTTTGAGGAACATGGAGGTATCTACTCTCATAATCAACTCTAACCTAGACTCAGTACTGTATTTGACAATAAGTTACTTATTTATATTGCAATCAATTTCATTCAATGACTCTTATACTAAGAAAAATTTCCTTCCCTTAAGAGTAAAAGCAAACAATAATTATGCAACTAGATAAAGTACCTTCTCTTTAAGAATACAACTATACAATTATTTATTATTTGAACCATCTAGAAAAAAATTACTATTTCTCAAGAATACCATAAATAATGTAATACCGACCATCTGACAAAGTTTTCTTCCTTTAAAGAATACAAGTAAACACATAAATATTCACCGACTAGACAGTGTACCACAAGAATTATATGAATAGTCTTCAATAATTCCATACTAATTCCTAACTTCCATACTCATTCCTAACTTGCAATATTCCTTTAAAGAATATAAGTAAACAAATAAATATTCACCAACTAGACAATGTAACACAAGAATTATATGAATAGTCTTCAATAATTCCATACTCATTCCTAACTTGTAATCTCACTGAGAAAAGTACATTATGTCAGTTAACTTTATCACTAACTCAATCTTTATACTTGAGCATTCTTTTCTAAAGGTTCCTTTGAACTAAGTAATAAGTCTACTTTCTATAGTTGTAAAGATTTAATATTCTTTAAACATAAGTTCTATTAGATCTTTATAATGGAGTTATTTTTGTGCAATCATTATATGTCTAACACTATTTATCTAATAAAAGATATAGGATAGCTATAAAATGTCAAATAACTCCGGTATGCAAAATATCAATATTTAATGTTTTACAAATTTTAGAAAATAACCATTATTTTCTATTAATCAATTCATCATCACCTAATTAGTTCATTGCTTTAGAAATTAAGATTATCTACTCAATTACACCATTTTACCTTCTCACTCAAGAATTCTATAGAAGGACTTTCCTTTCACAACTATTCGAAGAATCAATAATGGATAAGGGTTCGGTGGAGTTTCTAGTTCAACACAGTAGAACAAGTAACATCCATAAGTTTTTACATCTTGTTAGATTTTTCAATGTGTACGGGTAAGTAACCTTCAATATTTTAATACGGAAAGGTAACATTGAGAATAGTGTTGCGTCTCACAAGGTTTAAGACAGGTAACATAAAGCGAAGCATCAATAACAGGAAAGGAGTCAGATCGTTTGGGTTCAAATTCTTCCTGTAGAAGGTTGTTTGCTAAATTAAGTTTAAACAATTTTTTGTTTGGCAACTGTATTTTTTTTATCGGAATATTCTCAGTCTCGAGTTCCAGATTTGCGTGAAGATACTACAGTGACCATACAAATTCAATTTCTCGAACATGTAAATTAGTTTTGCAGCAACTCACAAATTCTAAATTCCAGAATGTAACATGATTTTATATTCTTTCAAAGACCAAACGAAATTCTAACTCTTCGAAAAAGAAATTTAATCTCACAGCTACCCAAACAAATTTCAATTTCGAAAAACAAAATTACTTCTACAACGACCATACGAATTTCCGGATTTGCAAATAATTTACAGTGACTAACGAATTCTAATTCCCAGAATTGTCTATTAATTATTAATTATGCAGCGACTCAACAAATTCTAATTCGAATTGTAATTTAATTCCACAACGTCTTTACTAGTCTAGTTCACAAATTACAATTTAATTTTCAGAAAGCAACAAATTATGCGGCCATTAAATGAAAATTCAAGATCAGGAATTACAATTAAAATCTACAGCGACCATATGAAATTATAAACTTTGCATTGTAAAAATAATTTTGCAGCGACTCTATGAAATTTAACATTTTGAATTGAAATTACTTTACGACGTTCAACAGATTTTAGTTTTCAGAACTGCAATTTCTTATGCAGCGGTTCAAATAAAAAACACTTCTCTAAAAGTGTAAACTGAAATTGCAGCGACTAGCAATTTCTAGAATCCTGATTTACAAATAATTGACAGCGAATAAATGAAAATATCAGGAATTTAGGGTCTGTAAATTTAATTGGCACCGAGTAAAGGAAGATTTGAATTCTGGGTTGGAATCAATTTGGCAGCGATCAACAAATTTCCAACTTTCTGAATTGTAAAATAAAATGACAGAGAACCCAAGAAATTCCAAATTCCTGCTTACAAAAAGACTTCTTCAACAACTAGCCAAATTTTATTTCCAGAGTCACAACATAGATCTAAAGTGATTTAAAATTTCTATTAAACAAAATTACTCTTATTACAATAAAATTTCAGAATAAAAAATACCGGTACCAATGAAGATGGAGAATTGAAGGTATCCTTCAACAATTTACGCTACTTCATTACTCCTACTTGCTAATCACAGAGATTTTACCGGTACCTCTCATTCAATGCTAGGGGTACACATCTTCCCACTTGTCTCCCTAGCTACAAAGGGGCAACACACATGAAACCGACAAACAATAACTCCAAGGTTTGCCTCGCAAAGAAGAGCTTCCATTCTTTCTACAAGCTTGGTATCCCAACTCTCACAAGTAAAACATAGTCCACAAAATTTTTGCAGCATAACATTATCAAGAATAAGTGAGTTCCATTTCCCTTCTACCACATTTGTTTTATAGAAGAACCCCCCCATGACACATGTCCTCATACACAATTAATTTTTTTTTAATTAATTTAATTAACATTATTCACCCACACACTTGTCACACTCTTCCTAAGTTGCGCAAGTAATTACCATTTTTATTTTATTTAAAAACCAATTTCCCTCACATTTTCCAATGTGTTCCTATTTTTTCTCTTAGTTGTCCATTTGTTCTCCAAATTTTCATTTAATGAGTGTCTTTTCACTAGATTTTAGTTAGAGTTCGATTATGAGTTTTCTTCTAGTTAGACTAGTGGTAGGTTCACTCAAGATTCTATTCATGTATACTCCTATTCTCTCAAATTATTATTATTATTATTATTTTAAATCCATTTTATTAATTTCATGGACACGTGTGCATTTTATCCAACCTTTAAATTTAATTCCCCTTTTTCCTATAGTTTGATTATATTCTAAAATCTTTTAAGTTATGTCATAATTCATTTAGTCATTTATTTAAATTTAGACTTAGACTTAGTGTTAGAATTAGGCTTAGACTTTTTTTAGGCTTTATAATTAATAATTTACTGTTTAATTAATTATTTTATTTTAACAAGGTCCAATCATTCAATGTTTTCTAGGCCACCTAGATTTATTGACCCAAGTTTTAATTACACGATGTGCCATTCAAGACGCACCTCCGTGCTCCAAGGGTGCCACTCGTCTTAGAATGGTTTTGGAAGTTTGTCTGACCCTTGGAGTCAACACTCCATTCAGTTGACCTTGTGAGAGACTAAGAGCTTCTAAAGAATAAGGACTCCGCCTTATTGCACGCCCCTTAGAAATCTTCGTGAGCGACTGTCTCATTCTTCCCTCATGACATCGTGGACCTCTTGAACTAGGTAATCGTTAACCTACGGTTCATACCATGGAGGGAGTGCTAGTATCCTGTGATAGGGACATTTCCACACCTCTCCCTCAAATGTCTTTTTTTTTGCATGGCTCCTTTACTCCTTATGTGAGTCGGATTAGCAAGCATCGTCAAGCCTGCATCCAAAATACAATCCACTCCCTAACTCAATACGGAGTCCAAGGAAGTTCATTTATTCCATCAACATCCATAACCTGTCATGTGTCCTGCACACTCAGGAAAACTTGTCAATAGAATATGCGAATACATATACATCAAAATAACAATAAGTCACAACACATCATCATCATCATCATCATCATATATAACCCATAATCAAAACGAAATCATAATGTACCATAATCGGATCACTTGCATGCAAGTGTCCTCAAAGAATAAGTCAATAAAAGTGTTCTCAGTAGAACGACATGTTACACTTTGATGTATGCCAAAAAAAAACTCATGGAAGGGGAGAATTGGAAAGAAGAAACATGGAAGAACTGTATCAATCAAGTTGCAACAAGGAGGTTTAGCTAGTTTGACAAACACTCAACTATTAGCATTGTGAACATAAGGAGGATGATTTATTTATCTTTTGTTGTTTGCATTTTTCATCATTCAAGTTAAATTAACAAAAAGTTTTGTATAATCAATGAAAAATAATGTACTTGAGTTATCCAAATTGCTAAAAAGAAAAAAATTTCCAAAAATGAAACTCAAGCAAAAAGAAAAGAAAACCAAAATGAAATCAAATGAAAAAAAAACATAAACTAAAATTAAAATGAAATATATACAAGAAAAACTCAAATTTTAAATTTTAAGCTCAAAATACTTATCAAGGCTCAATTTTTCTAGGAAAATGAGGACGATATAAATGCAAGAAAGTATAATTTGGTCTTTTAGGGAATAATTTCTATGTAGGATTGGTTGCAAAAAAAACTAACATATATTCCATTGAATTTAAATTCCTTACAATATGAGTGATATTGAAAGATGTTAGATTAGAAATCAGATACCAAACTACTTGTGTATATCTTTTAAGAAGCTTATCTGATGAGGTATAGATTTTCCTAACCATATCAATGATAATTTCTGAATCGCCAAAGACAAAAAAATGATAACATCCTAAATTAAATGGATTTTCAATTCTAAGGATTAAGGCTTCAAACTATGTCACATTATTAATACACTCAAACTCTAACCTATAGAAAAACGTATGGACTTTACCAATAGAAGAGTAGAGCATTTTACCAGTTCTATTTCCTTCATTTGAACATGAGTCATCAAAATGTGTATGCCATATACTATCATCGGGATCAATAGGTTGTGTAACAGGGTTATCATGTTCTTCTACAAATATAGAATTCACACCAAAATCTTCTTCAAATTTTTTTACATGTGATTGCGCCACTCTTTCGATAAATGATGAAATTTTTCCTTCAAGAAGCACAATAAAATTTTTACTAACCTTGGAAAATGATATGTGTGTTCCATCCAATGACATATATCCACCAGTTAAAACTTTCCAATTTATACCTGGAATAAGAGAATAATTTTGTATTGGCATATATATGACTTGTATATTACAGGTGGTCTTGATTTCAAGATGTGCACACAACACTAAAGTGGCGTCTTTAATATCAATGATGGTAGTTTGTTTTTTACTATTATATCATAACATGTTTTTTGAATTATCATTGATATATGAAAGACTTTCCATAATTATTTTAGGCATAATATTAGGACTAGATCCCCATCAACCAGACAACAATGTGTGATTTTATCCATAATTTTCATAGAAACATAAAAAGGAGGACTTTTAATAGGGTTCCTATGATTATATACACATAACTTATTTACATACAATTCTTCTTCATATTTTTCTTCAATCAAATTGGAAATGTCGGGAGTCTTACCTTCCATAAGATTCTTAAAATGCTTCTTATGTTCAGAGATAGAGACCATATCTGGTCAAGAAGAATTTGTTTTTATATTAGCCAGTTGTTTCAAAATGTCATACTTTGATGAAGAAGAAGAGGTTGGATTTACCTTAGATTGTTGTGTACCCATTATAGATTTAAAATCAATTTGACGAGAAGAAGTAATTGGGGAAAATGTGGTTTCTTTTAGGACCACCTTTGTTCTTACTTTGATAGGAATTATTATTTTTGTCAACCATCATTACATCCTCTTCAGGAGCCCAATATAAAGCAACAATTGTAAAATTGGATCTTTTCCCAAAAATTCATTCTTGATCATTATTCCTTATCTCACAAATTCCTTCATCATGACTCTTTTCACATAAACTACATCATGACCTTAAGAGTATTTCCCTAGGTTGAGAGTCTTGAGGCTGATTTCTCAAGGAAACTTGTGTGGAAAATTCTTCAGAAGTTGAAACAACATCATTTCTCTCAAAAACCATCATCGTGTCACTTATGTCCTGTAAAAGTTTCAATACAATTGACATATCAATATGCTTAACACGATATTTAATAGGGAGACATGTTCTTATCAACTATTCTTTGAATTCTAAACAAGTTTGTAGAGTTGATACTAGACTGTTAGCATTTTCCCTTCTAATCTATGATGATAAGAATATGGTAATGTGTTGTATTGATGAATTAAAACAACTTGATTATGAGGTCAGATAATCTCATGGATTTGATTATACAATTTAGTGAACGTAAATGAAAGGACTTGATTGTTTCACCTTTGTTATAAATGAGATTGTTGTAACCTCTCAAAAAATCTATTGGAACTTGGGGTTGTCCATGAGTGGATTTAAACCAATAACATAACTCAACCCTAGTCTAAAATACTTTAGGTGATAATTCAAAGAAATCAACAACATCCTTCCCTTCCAATGATTTTACGAATAATCTCATATATGTATCATTATCATTCGCCCCTATATTATGACACGCATTAGAGAATGCAACTAAATGTTCATTGACAAAGATAGTTCTGCTACTAGAGAATTTGGGAAAATCATCCTTAAGTTTTGGAAGAGGATTGGTTGTTGGATTTAGATTCAAAGGAGAAGATACATGCCAAGGTGTAGCGTTATCATCTTCTTCGAATTAGAATAAACCATACTATTTGATTACCTCTGCAGGATTTTTTGTAGATTGGACATGATTGGAATGGTTGTGCATGATTACGATTAGTGATGAGGAAGAAGCTTGAGAGGAAGTGGGTCCTCTTGTAGTACCAAAACAACCAAAAGAATTCATAGTGATATTCTTAGGAGAGAAATAATTTGATGAGCTTGTAACTTCTGTCTAAGAATCATATAGAGATCATTGAAGCCTTGGCTGAAGGTTTTCTAAGATTTCCTTCCTACTTCCAATTTTGAAGAAATGATCAAATTTAGGTGTTTCACCTCTCGTTCGTCACGATACACGAGATTGAGTGGTCATAAGATAACCTTCTAATGAGGAGGATGGTTATGAGATTTCCTTTGAATGGTCTCTCTTTTCTCTTGAATTTATATATCATGAGCAATGACTTCCCAAGGGAGTTCAAGTTATTCATGGGAAATGACAGTTTCTAAAATCAAATCAAAGAGGCCTGAAGTAATACTTCTTTGATCGATCAAATGAAATATTATGTTTGGTTGTTGAGGGGTAGGAAATTCATTAAAATTAGAGAAAGAAAAGAAATCTCCCCAGTATGGTTTCCAAATAAATGTTGATGAAAGGAATGGTAGTGCTCCTTACTCATATATTTTCGAATCTCATCGGGCTAGGTGAGATAGGCGAGATTATTACACTGGTTTATAGCCTTTAAAAATCTTGATCATACCTCAAGAAATATAATTCTTGGATCTAATTCTATTTTTTATAAATATATAATTTTATGTGTTTTATTTAGGAATATACAATTTAAAGACAAATAAAATAAAAGAATTATAAAGACAAATGTAAAAGTAATTTTTTTTGAAATGTGGATAAAATGAAAAATATAAAATACGGTATTAAAATAGTTTTGTAAGTGAGGAGAAATCAACAAATCATTTTATTAATTCCAACCTTGAGTTATAACTGAAAATATCTCTTCAGGTCCCTACGAGCGCCCGGACCAGAGAAATTATTGGAAGTCCAAGATGTAATTAAGACTCATATATGGACATATAATGTCAAAATAAAAAATCACAATGGTCCAATGTAAGACTAGTCTTGATCACTTCAAATTACATCCGTATCATCGTTTTGAACTCTCACTACAAGGAAAAGACCCTCTAGTAGAGGTTTTTGCGGACGCCCCTATAAAAATAGCCCAAAAATCCGTTTATAAAGGATAATACTAGCGGAGGCAAGTGAGAAGAGGTTTTAGTGGATGTTTTATGATGGTTCTTTTATAAGTACATAATGCACCGATGTGTTTTATACAACAAGCGCATCGGTGCCCTCAAAACTAGTGCACTGTAGTAGGGTTATTTCAAATAAAAAAATATTATCGAGTGCGTTACGGAAATAATGACACACTGGGGCACACAATTTCTCTTAACAATTGCGCACCGTTGCAAGGTTATTTTTTTAAATTTTATATACGATGATGCACTACTTAAATAAGTGCATTGATACGTACAATTTCTCCCAAACAATTCCGCACTGTGGATAGGTTTTTGAAAAAAATATAAATCGATGCGCTCAGTAAATAAAGACGCACCAATGCAGCTAATTGTTTAGCGCACTGTACAAGTGTTAAATAATTTTTTTTACTGGCCATAATATTAGTCATACAGAGACGTTAGCAGAGAGAGCATGAGGAACAATAGAGGGTTGACATGTACAATGTTTTACGGGATTGAGAGGTGAGGGAGAGGGAATTTTCTTTTCATTGAGAGGCGAGGGAGAGGGAGAGGGAATTTTGTTTTCATTGAGAAGCGGTCCGATTTTATTTTCATTCACCAAGAAATAAATATTGGTGTGTTACATCAATAACCGCACCGTAATAACATTGTTTAAAAATGCTCTGGTGCACAACTTAACACTAGAAGCACCCGTGTGTTATTAGTAGAGCGCATCGTTATATGGTTAAATAAAAAACATTTATGCACCAATGTAGGATAGTGTCAAAAAATATATTCTGGTGCACTCCATTGTATCATGCGCATCAGTGCTCCAATCCAGAGCACCATGTTAGGGTTAATTTCCAAATTTATGCGGTGTGCTATGTAAAACTAGCCACATCGAGGCATTTATTATTATACCACACAGTGTCATGCTTAAACAAAACATTTCGCACCATTGTAGTTTTTCAAAAAATGTACAACGATGCGTTATGTAGTATTAAACGCATTGGTGCACACGCATGACAAAACACACGTGCACCGTGCTAGGGATGTTTTAAAAAACATATAATTGGTGTGATCAATAAACATGTACGCCCTGGTGCGGTTGGTCATCGGGTGCACCAGAACATGGTTTTATAAAAAAAACAACTACGAAGGTAAAAATCATTTTTACCATTTTCAGTGTTGTAGAGCTCAAAATCACCAGTGCAACCTTTGCCTATCTGAAGCGTCATATTGTCGATGTTTTCCTTTATTTCCTTCATTTCTTCTATTGCTGAGTGCGTAAATTTCAAATTTTTCCAAACGATGGGAAAATTTGTTTTTTTTAGTACGTCGCAACCATGCCTCCATGACGAAAAAATGTTTAGGTAATGTCCTTGTTTATTCATAACTTAAGTTTTCACCGGATTAAAATTTAAAATTGAGTGAAATTTTTATTGTAAAAAATGAAAAAAAAAACTGTGCAGTGCATTCGAAGTGCTCGACTTGCACAACCTACGGTGTGACCTGTAAATTTACAGGGTGCACCACATATGCGGCAATGTGTTGGTAAACATAAACACACTGGCACGTTCATTTAATGACACACCTAAGAAAAGTATATAACCGGTAGGGAGGTGCGTCAAAGTACAAATAACGCACCAGGTTGTTAAAGTACATGTTGCATAGCCCTTATCAAATATATTTTTATGCAATGCATTGGTAAACATGCGCATTGGGTCGTTCATGTTTACCAAACAAACCACTGAGAAATGTAACATTGTGTTGCGCTGCACCTCGTAAATGTTTTGGGGGCACCATATGCAGTGCGATAGTAACAAACAGAATGCACCACAAAAAGTTCCGTACTCGAAAATTTGGAAAGGTTTGTGTGACGGTGCATTGACGTTCGCTACACACACCAATGCGTGTAGTGAACGTATATGCACCACTTTTTTCTAATTTTTTTTTTTTTATGTGCGTTAATATTTTAATGTTTTTTTTTGGTTTAAGCGATGCGTAGGATAAATGTAACGCACCGGTGCATATGTGTTGTAGTGTAGTGCCCCAGAGCGGTACTGTTTTACAATGCACCGCATAACATAGTAGAAAATATTTTTTTCGGTGCATTACCTTACACCGACACACCTTGGACGGTGCTCACAATATATATGCACTGCCTACGGTGCGTGACTGTTTTTTGGGCGCATTGGTAATGCAATTAACTTATTTTTTGAAGGAAGTTATTTTTCCATATTTATAGATAAATTTACCATTCAATATATATATATTTTTATGTTTTATGTATGAGTAAGGCTGATGTATTTCATATGTTAATCATGCAAATATGTGAGCGGAGAGAGAAGCAGCAGTAAGAGGAGTAGAGGTTGGACCTGTACAATGTTGTACGAGAATGGGAGGTGAGGGAGAGGGAGAGGGATTTGTACCCTCTCCCTATTACTGCAGTGACTCATGTTATCTTGAGGAGTGTAGGCCTCCTTAAGTACTATGAGGAGGCAACATCCTTGAAGGGGCACTCTAGTTTGTTGATGCACCTGATCCGTTGATGGGATGTCCATCGACAAGATATTCATGTGGGTCCTAATCAATGGTACCATCCCACTAAGAAGGATATTTATTTTATCACTGGGCTATCCAGGAGAGGAGAGTATTTTCCCCAATTCCCAGATGTCCCAGTAGGTGTCTCACCAAAGAGTCAGGTCATGTACTCTCAACAATATATTGGGGTTGATTTACATTCCCCGACTAATTTTCAGGTGTATGGTGAACAACTACAGATCACTTCTTTTGGTGCAGAGGAGGTTAGGTTCCTCTCACTGTTAGTGACGACCATAACACACTTTACCAGTGATAGGAAGTGCATTAGTTGCTCTCTTTTGTATTATGTTGATTCATTGGTACAGAGGCCACAGTGTATCATATGCTCTACCATTTTTTGCAGAAGTTTTGTATAGTGCTAGACAAATGTCATGCTATGATACGTGGGAGGTCAAACTTTCCTTTTGCCTCAAAGTTGTTTTGCTTATTTTTTGAGAGGTTTCTAGAGACGAGGCATACTATTGTCCGTCAGCCTGCTAGTCCAAGGAATGGGGTATGGATGCGCATGTGGGGGGAGATGATGCCCAAGAGGGGCCAGCTGGAGTTTTCGACCAAGATTTCCACAAACACATTGGGGCTACTATCCAGTTAGGCGGATCACATGTGCATCATGGTTTTGTATCCTTACACGGGTTTGGATTGGCGAGGATGTACAAACATCCTCTTCATAGTGGATGAGCCACCAAATAATAGAGGTAATATTTGTGTTTTGTTTAAATTAATATAGTTTCTTTTATTGTCTTAGTTAATTAGAAAAATATTAATTCTAACATATTCTTAAACTTGTTTTATTAAATTTTTTAATGAATTAACTGTGTAATTATTGTTTTGTACTATATATTTTGCACATATTGGCACTTTCATTGGGTACGTGCCTCCTCCCCCAACAAATGACAATGAGGAGATGATGCCTGAGGCCGCTGGTGAACACACCGCCCACACTAAGAGGGGGGGGGGGGGGGATTAGGGTGTGTACTTTTCTAACTTTTCTTCTTCTTACAAGTTAGTAGTTAAAACATATTTGAACAGATTAAGAACAATCAAATCATAATCACAATGGACATAGAATATACTAGATGTTTGTATATAATTTATATGAATATATGTGAATACAATAATAAGGATTTTCCTAACACCAACTAATTTTCTTTAGCACCAACTGAAGTAAGGAGCACCAACTCCTCAGAGAGCACCAACTATCAAGCAAGACCCAATTTGCTGATAGAAAACAGTCTATCCAACTAGATTTCAATCAACTCTAGTAGCAGTGATTCATTAATGAATCAATTATGTTTCATGATCAATGATATACAATCAACACTCATCACTGCACTTCATCTTCTCTATGAAATTCGTGCCTTCTTCACTTCATCTTTCCTCTGATATTCGTGCCTTCTTCAGTTCTTCTTCTCTCTAATATTTGCACGGACCTCAGGTCCATATCCCATCCATTTTCTCTGCAGGCCGCTCTTTCTCAGTGAGCCTACCTTTCACGCAAGCCCGTATACATATTCCACAAAGCACGCCTCTAGTGAACCAATCATGGTTGTATTTATACTTTCTTATGCTCAAAACTTGTTTAAGTTATTGAGTCGACCCGTGCAACAAGTTATAACCAACTTATCTATTTACAACAACTTTGGGACCACCAGAGATCATCGTTTTGGGTCTTCAACCTTAAACCTGGCATCCCATTCACTTTCGTAAATCGATCACAGGTATGGATCGATTTTCCTTCGTCTCTGTGTTTATAGTAATCGACGCTTCCTTCAAACCATGTTCATATGATCATTGTTGTAGAACCAAGGGCTTATCAATTTAAGCAACGCATTGCATTCTGCTTTTTAAATCTCTTTACCATATGACCAATAACGTTATTTAGATGTTAGGTGAGATGAGTGCTTTAGCGCTTATCAATCAATGGTCATGATTCAATCTTATAATGAGATGGACGATTGTCGTAACTTCAACACTTTTCCCTTCGAAACTTTTGAGTTTGAAACCTTTCAAAACTTCGGAATCAGATTTCCCAAATAGATTGGATGACTTATGTTAATTTCATGAAAAGGAATCAATTGTCAGATTTGATTCTTACAAGGCTTAATCTGACGACCATGACTTAATCAAGCATTGAGATGGATGGCCACCATTTAATCCACAACTTCTTCTATTATACTTACGCTATCCTTCAACTATGTTTTGATCAATGGTTCAGAATGAAACCGAACAATAGATCGACGACCGAGATCTCCTTCGGGTCTTCAGACTTCAAATATTTCAAGTCTCAACCCCTTCTTTCCTCCGCACGTCAATCTTCTAGAGCTGACAAACCATTGAAGCGTTTCCCTCTCGGATTAACGGTTGAGATCTCCTTTGGGTCTCCGGACTTTGGAGATTTCAAATCTCAACCTCTTCTTTCCTCCAGAGTGATCACTTGCCGAGTAAGTCATAAACGGTGGAGACCGCTTGTTGTTGGTTAACATTTCCTCTTACACTATCCTTCCATTGTAGCAGATCGACGAATGAGAAAGCTCCTGAAGTGATATTCAGATCAGACATCTCATGTCCACTTTGGGACTTCAGAATTCCGGACTTTGGGACTTTGGGCAAGTGCTAGTGGTAAAACTCTCGAAGCAAAACTCTCGGAGTGACGTAACTTGCTTATGTGACTTGCTGACATGTCACGAGCTGAGTAGTTTCCATGTGTCACTCTGATTCATGATTTTCACATACCTGAAATGTTGATTCATCTTGACACTTGTCATTCTCTGATTGTGCCATGTGTCCTTGCTGACGTGGATCTCCTCATGTGGCACATGTTCATATCCTTGATATAACAGTCAAATAGTATTGAAGGGTATCTCAGTTTGACGACTAAGAGCGACTTCGGACCTTCATCCTTCAGGACTTCAGGACTTTTAACATTTCTTGGTGGTGAAACTCTCGAAGCAATTCTCTCAGAGTGATGTAACTATTGACATCACGTGTTGATATGGCATGAGCCAATTTCCTCTTGACACATGTCATAATATGATTATGCCATGTGTATTTTCTAATGTGGTCTACTAACATGGTATGCCACATGTCTTTTGCTATCTTGGTCTACTGAGGTGGTCTGCCACATGTCCTTGTAGACGTGGTCTTCTGACATGGTATGCCATGTTTCCTTGTTGACGTGATCTGCTGACATGGTCTGCCACATGTCTTTTGTTGTCGCAGTCTACTGGTGTGGTCTTTTGACGTGATCTGCCATGTGTCCTTTCTGATGTGGTTTGTTGACCAACAACCCTAATCCAATGGTCATCGTATGTCCTCCAGATCCGATGGTCCTTATTCATTTCAGATTTTGGGCTTCAAGTAATTCAAATCTCAAACTGAATTCTTGATGTGAGATTTCTCCAAATCTTAACCTCCTCATATCTTTATACCCGAAATAAATGTTGTTCATTGATCAGGATCTTAGATCGACGACTTGATATTTCTGCGATGCAACTATGCTAGCTTATCCTATCCTTTCACTTAGAATGATCTAACGATGGAAAAAAATTCGCATAAATGAGATCTTAGATATTATTTCACTTATCCTATCCTTCCACTCGAAAATGATCCGGCCGTGAAGAAACGCGAAGTAGATCCACGATCACGGATGATTGCGGAACCACAACTCGCGAGTGATTTAACTTGTTACCCAAACTCTGCAATTGGAAGTTGTGCACTGTTGGTGAGTCAACCACAATCATCGATCTTCGAAGCTATAAGATCAGACAATCCGGAATAATTTTGGGATTGGAACTAGTGCGATATTTAATTCTCCTTTCGATCTCTGTAATTCATCCCTGTCGTTGATCTGGTGATTGCGCATTCGATGGTCACGAATTAATCTGACTTAAACTGATCTCTTGTTGGATCAACCACAGTCATCGATATCTGATTCTATGAGATCTGACGATCTAGACCAATTGTGGGATTAGAACTAGCGGGTTGTTTAATTCTTCTTTTGCTCCCCGCAATTCATCCCTGCCGTTGATCTGGCTTGCAGATCTGACGGTCACGATCCTTCAATGATCCTCAATCCCATGGTCACTCATATGAATGAATTCCATAATATGAGATGATCAACACGGTCGATTTCTTGATCGAACGACTGCTGAGGCTTCTCACCTTTTTCTATGCATTGGTTGACTTCTCAGTCTTTCCATCGATCAGACGATATTTCTAGAATGTGCCCTTCATTCGCTAACTCTCTTGAGATTTAATAACTATTTGTGCATTCTTTTATGCATTGATAGTTAGTCTCTAATTATCTTGAGCTTTGATCATAGGAACATTGTTGATCCTATCATGATCAACAATAATCACGAATTTCTTCATATTGTTCACTGCTTCTGCTAACTGATATACTGTGTAGTGTGCTCTTCCTTATGAGCTTTGATCTTCATTTGCTTATGTACTGTGTTTTCCCTTCTGAGATTTGATCTTCATATTGTTCACTTCTTCTGATAACTGATATACTGTTGACATCAATGACAATCTCATCTATGGTAAATGATAATTCATCGTAACAAAAAATAATCACATCGACTGTTGACATCAATGACAATATGTCCAACAACTGCGGTGGTTGAAGATCCTCGGGTGCAGATACCCAGTGACATGCATTGTAGGCCAGATACCAGATTCAGGTTGGAGTTGGAAGACTGACTCTCTGCGCTTTTGAATGAGGTGGGAGTCCACCCTGACTTGATGTGAGAAATCAGGGCATATCCTACGCTCTTGGAGTTTTGGAGGGAGATGTCGCATGATATGATGCCTCTTATACATCATATCATCAGATCTTCCAGGCTACTAGAAATGAGGAGGGATCCCGATGATAGACACAACTCTTCTTCCAGTACGACACGTTCATCCAGTACCCCATTGATTGATGAGGGTGGTTGTGATCATCCTTGTCCACATCCTCCTCCTCCTTCTGTTAGTTTTTACTATTGTTATTAGGTTATTTCCAAACAACATTAGCATTCAATGCATTTCCAAAACAACAACATAAAGAGGATCATTGAAAGAAACACAATCACAAGGTATGCAACATTTTATCATGGGAAACCCTCATAGGGGAGAAAACCTAGCAAAACTTCTTCAATAATAGATTGCCAATACAATTCCAAGACTAAGACCAAAAAAACAAGAATAAACCAAGACTGATACTTCTTGCAACTACAACTTCCTTCAAGATATGCACACTAGATGAGTGAGAGTGTGTGAGTGTGTGTAAGTGAGACACCGTCCTCACATATAAATACTAGTTGAGGAGGCACTAGGGTTATGTATCTTCACATGGTAGGGATGAATTCTTCTAGAAGTGGTTAAAACCACTTTATAAACACTAGGGGTATACTTTACAAATACCACCATATAAGTATGGTTTGACCAATCCACAAAAGGGGATATTATACAAGACCCGACATGATACATCCACAAAAGGGAATTTGATATATAAGATAATACCTCAAATATAATTATAACATTCTTCTAAGTTACAATATTTCAACACTCCCCCTTAACAAGAAGGGTATTCTACTAAAATGACCCAATACAACATCATCAAGAGAAGGAGAGGGTAGCATCATCATCAACATCTGGAACACTAACTGGAACATCTATAAATCATCGAAAGTTTTTCTCATCATCAATATCATCATAATTTACAACATGGAGTTGAAGTAACATCATCATCATCAACATCATCGACATGAATTTGAAACATCACATCAATTTCACAAAGACATAACAACAACATAATCCACAACATGAGGCTGGAACACCAACATCATCAATAACACGAAGTTGGAACAACAAAATCATCAACATGTGGCAACAAAATGAGGCAGGTGTATCAACAACCAAATTTGTGGTACTCTGATAGACCGTCCTTACCGGACCTTCGGGATCTGCCTAGGAATCATGAGATTCCCTAGGATATAAAATCCTAATAAGCTACCACATGGTACTTTGATAGATCGTCCTTACCATACCTTTAGTATCTTCCTAGGAATCATAAGATTCCCTAGGATATAAAATCCTAACAGATCTACCACTACTGACCACAGATGGCATATACATGCACATGTACTCTAACAGACCATCCTTATAGGACCTTCAGGATCTTCCCAGGGATGATCAATCCCATAGTATATAAAATCCTAATAGAGCCACCCGTTGTTGGCCATGATACCATAGTATCATCAACATCACTCCCCCTTTCGAGGGAGGTCCTTTCAGACAACACCAAGCTTGTCTTAGAAGTACTGAAACTTCACACGAAACAAAGGCTTGGTCAACACATCTGCAACCTCCTCATTTGTGCCAACATATTGGATATTTAAAACTCCCCTTAGCACCATATCACGAATGTAGTGATAACGAATCTATATGTGCTTCGACTTATCATGGAACATTGGATTCTTCCTCATATTTATAAAAATATGTTTATCACATAGAATCATGGTGGATTCCATCTCCATATAGAACAGACCTAAAAACAACTTCTGAAGCCATGTGGATTCACAACTGGCAAAACATGCTACAATGTATTATGCTTTTGATGTGTTGAGAGAAATACTAGATTGCTTTTTTCTTTTCCATGAAGTCATGGATGAACCCAAACTGAAACAACATCATGAATTTCTCTTTCTATCTGAGACACTTCTAGCCCAATCTGAATCAATACAACCACACAATCTAAAGTCATTATCTTCAGTATAATAGAGACCATAATCCAACGTACCCTTAAGGTATCTCATCACATGATTTGCAACCGCAAGGTGAACACATATGGGATCCACCAGATACTGACTCAAGGTGTTCACAAAAAATCATATATTTGGCCTGGTATTTATCAGATACATCAATGAACCAATAATATGCCTGTACAGAGTAGCATCAACCAACTCTGATGAAGTATCAACCAAGAGCTTCAAATTTGTTTCCATGGGTGTGTTCATGGCTTTACATTCCAACATGTCAAATCTCTTCAGTATTTCAACTGCATAATTCCCTTGGTTAAGGAAGATATTCTCTGGGCTCTGCCAAACTTCAATACCTAAGAAATAATGCATCAACCCAAGGTATTTCATCTCAAAATATACAACGAGTTTCTTCTTGCAATATGTGATGAGAGTTTCTTCTCCTATTAAGAATAAATCATCCACATATAGTATAAATATAACTGACTCATCATTCATAAACTTTAAGTAAAGGTTAGAATCATATTTACTCTTGGTAAAGCCCAAGCTCATCCGGAAACTATCAATTCTTTCATACCAAGCTCTACAATCTTGCTTCAACACACACATATCTTTCTTCAACATGCAGACATGAGTCTTTCTATATTCGACTTCAAACCCTTGTGGTTGTTCTATATACACTTCTTCTTCAATAACACCATTTAGAAAAGTAGTTTTCACATCCATCTGGTGTAACTTCCACTTCATTTTGGATGCAAGAGATATGATGGTTTTGATATAAGTGTATTTGGATACATGAGCAAATGTTTCTTCATAGTCACTACCTTCCTTTTGAGAAAAAACACGGGACACAAATCTTTCCTTATGTTTTTGAATACTTCCGTCTGTTGCATGTTTTATTTTGTATATCCACTTGGAAGATACCACATATTTTTTCTTTGGTATGGGAACTACTTCCCATACATCATTATTTATAATGGATTGGTATTATTTTATCATGGCATCCATCCATTCTTTCTTCTGAATAACTTCTTCAAAGCAAGTAGGTTCCCATTTTATGAGATCACACATCAAGGCCATATAACTGGAGAGTGGCTTAGGTTTCTTTCTTTGTCTCATGGTTTCTTCTAGGGCACCATACTTCTCTACATATTGAATGAGTTCCCTTGCCAAAGTTGGATTTTTCTTGTGAGATACCGTCATACGAGGAGGTTCTTAAGATTCTATCATATCATGATCTTCTGGAATCTCATCATCAGGGTTAAATGCAACTTCCTTTACCGGTTCTACAACTCTAGGAGCTATAGGTTCTTCTTCATATACTTCTTCAAGCTAGAATTTCCTTGATATTTTGAGTGATGCATCTTCATCAAAGGTTACATCTATTCTCTTCTCAATATGATAGTAACCTGATATCTAAATTTTGAAGGCCTTAGAGACCTCACATTATTCGAAAAATATTCCCTTCTTTCCTGAAGGATCCAACTTAGTTCTGTTTTCTTTTGGAATGTGTACAAACACTGGAAAACCAAATATTTTGAGATGTCTTACTTTTGGATTCTTTATGGTGAACATCTCTTCGGGATTTTTGAATTCAAGTGCACTATGGGATGATTTGTTTTGGACATATACTATTGTTCTTGTTGCTTCGACCCATAAGTTCATTGGAAGATCTTGATCGTGAATCATAGTATTTATTGCTTCCATAATCATTCTATTCTTTATTTCTGCTACACCATTTTGTTGAGGATTATAGGGAGTGGTGAGATCCCTCTTAATCCCTACATCTTTGAAGAATCTTCCAAATTCATTTGAAGTGTACTGAGATCCTCCATTGTCTAACCTGCGTATATTGATTTTCCTTTCAGAGAGGTTTTCTACCAAGGCTTTGAATTTCTTGAAATTTCCAAGTACTTCATATTTTGATTTCAATAAATAAAACCAAGTATTATGATAGTAATCATCAATAAAGTATACATAGTATGAATTCTCCCTTAGAGAGGTTGATGGCATTGGACCTCATACATCTGAGTGGATAAACTTTGAGATTCCTTCTTCTTTACTATCGCTCTTTCGAAATTGATTCTTTATATTCTTCCCTTTTGCACATCCCTTGTATACACCTTCATGATCAACCTTTAATTCTGGTAAGCCTGTAACTACCTTTCTTACACATGGTAAGGCTTTGTAGTTGATGTGAGCTAGTCTTCTATGCCAAAGTTCACAAGGACTTTTAGTAGAGTGATTTAAGGCTACATCTGAGTGGCATTTTAACTTGTGCAAACCACCTTATTTTGTTCCAATAACAACTACAACTTCTATGGTTTTTCCTTTAGACCACATAAGAACTTCACCATCTATGAATGCAACCCTGAAACCTTTCTTATCTAGGGATGAGATAGAAAGTAAGTTCTTTTTCAAACCTAGTACATAAAGTACATCCTTCATTCTCATCGGAGTTCCTGAATCAAGTTTGTAGGTGGATTTTCTCATTCCTTTGATAGAGTATTGATAATCATCTCCAAGTGAAAATTTCTAGGGGAATTACTTTTCTATAAGGCTAGAGAGAATATATTTTTTACATGTTATGTGTTTAGATGCACCACTATCTATAAGCCAAGTATCCTCTCCAGGTGTCATAGATCCTGAGAGGGCGGAAAACAAAACATAATCTTCAATCTCTTCTTTAGTTAAATTCTTGGGTGGCTCATCATATTCAGTTGCATGGGAATGATGTATTTTTCTATTTCTCTTCGTGTATTCTTTCCTTCTGGAAGGATAGTTCTTAGCAATGTGTCCCATCTAATCACAGTGATAACATTGATAAGAGGATAAATCTTTTCCTTTTCTTTGACCCTTATGATAATTTTGGAATCTCTTTGGAGGGTGAGATTCTTTATGAAAGTGGGTCTCCTTTTGAAAATGAGACTTTTTCTTTCCTCCTTTAGTCTCTTAATGTCATGGCTTCTCGGTTGGCCACTCTTTCTTCTTCTTGAACACATTCTTCCCATAAACTATCAAATTGGAGTTTCTCTTTTCTTGCAAAAATAGTTTGGATGAAGGAATCCCAAGGTATTATGAGACCGTTAAGAGTTGTCATTATGATTTCATCTTCATCCAAGTTGTCTCCAATTTCCTCTAACTATTCCTTGAATTGAGAAACCCTAGAGAAATAGTCTTGAACTATTTCTCCTTTTTACATCTTCATATTCATGAGTTGGGTTCTCAAGTTCATCTTTTGGTTGATGTTATTTCCTTCATACATTTTGGGTAGGGAATCAAATATGTATTTTGGAGTATTCTTAGAAGACACTTGAGGGATCAAGTGTTCTTTAATGGAATCTACAATGATTCTTTTGGCCTTAATCATATCCTTCTTGTACTTCTCTTTGGCTGCATTTTCTTTGGGTTCTGGTATATTTTATTTTGTGAATTTTGTAAGGTCGTTATTTTCAAGAATGAGTCCAATTTTGTACTTGTAGGCATGGAAATTTTCCACACCTTCTAACATGTCAACAAGCTTGGTTCTTCTAGACATATTGACCTGGAGCTAAGAAAATGACCAGAAAATGAAAATGCTCAAAAATTGAAATTGATCTTACGAGGAGATGCATTGGGCTGAAGCGAGTTTGTTGGAGCTGACTATTTCAGAAAAATCCAAGTTTTACCCCTTGAAACTTGACCTACTCATTTATGGACTGGTACTGGTTTTGGTTTTCTGGTTTTTTGGTACCAGTCAAAACTAGGGTTTAACTTTCTGGATAAACTGGCGATTGGAAAATTTTGCTAAAGCTGCCAAATGACGCACTAGGGCAAGGCACACTTCTTATCATAGATTTTGGTAAAAAAATCCTCTTCAGTAGAAAGCCCTAATTTTCTTGTACAGAAACAATGATGTCTAGATACGTGGTGAAAGATGCTTTACTTAGTCAAGCTATGATACCATGTTAAATTTTTACTGTTAGGTTATTTCCAAATTACATGAGCATTCAATGCATTTCCAAAACAATAGAATAAAGAGGATCACTAAAAGAAACATAATCACAAGGTACACACCATTTTATCCTAGGAAACCCTCATGGGGAAGAAAACCCAACAAAACTTCCTCAATAATAGATTTCCAATACAATGCCAAGACTAATACCAAACAACAAGAATAAACCAAGACTGGGCATGTGCTTCTCTTCTCCTTTCTCCTGCAACTGCAACTGCCTTCAAGATATGTGCATTGGATGAGTGAGAGTGTGTGAGTGTGTGTAAGTGAGGCACCATCCTCACATATAAATACTAGTTGAGGAGGCACTAGGGTTATGTCTCTTCACATGGTAGGGTCGATTTCTTCTAGAAGTGGTTAAAACCACTTTATAAACACTAGGGGGCGACTTTACAAATAACACCATATAAATATGGTTTGACCAATCCACAAAAGGGAATTTGATCTTATACAAGACCTGACATGATCAATCCACAAAAAGGGATTTGATATTATACAAGACCTGACATGATCAATCCACAAAAGGGGATTTGATATATAAGATAATAACTCAAACATAATTAGAATATTCTTTGAAGTTACAATATTTCAACACCTTCACCTCACCAAGATCATGAGGATGCAACACATATTCCTCCTCCTCCTCCTCCTGCTTCACCTCACCTAAATCATGAGGAGGAAACACATATTCATCTTCCTCCTCTTTCACCTCACCTAGATGAGCATGCTAGACCTATTCTTCCTCCTCCTCTTTCACCCCACCTATATGAGCATGCATGACCTATTCATCATCCATCATCTTCCACTACAGACCAAGCCTCCACTACTATTGTAGATATGCAGATTATCCCACCAGATGGACCGGATATGTTATAACAGTTATTTGACTTGTCCATGATGTATATATATATGGTGTTTTTTTTCTATTGATCATGTTGATGATGTACTTAATTTATATGTTGATCTTGATGTGTATATTGTTAGTTCATGTTAGATATGTTTGTTAAATGTGCTTGATATATGTGTATGTTAAATGATGTTTGTTAGATGTGTGTGATGATGATGTTAGAAAATTCTTGTCTTTTGTTAGATGTGATCACAATGATGATGCCNTTGTCACACTCTTCCTAAGTTGCGCAAGTAATTACCATTTTTATTTTATTTAAAAACCAATTTCCCTCACATTTTCCAATGTGTTCCTATTTTTTCTCTTAGTTGTCCATTTGTTCTCCAAATTTTCATTTAATGAGTGTCTTTTCACTAGATTTTAGTTAGAGTTCGATTATGAGTTTTCTTCTAGTTAGACTAGTGGTAGGTTCACTCAAGATTCTATTCATGTATACTCCTATTCTCTCAAATTATTATTATTATTATTATTTTAAATCCATTTTATTAATTTCATGGACACGTGTGCATTTTATCCAACCTTTAAATTTAATTCCCCTTTTTCCTATAGTTTGATTATATTCTAAAATCTTTTAAGTTATGTCATAATTCATTTAGTCATTTATTTAAATTTAGACTTAGACTTAGTGTTAGAATTAGGCTTAGACTTTTTTTAGGCTTTATAATTAATAATTTACTGTTTAATTAATTATTTTATTTTAACAAGGTCCAATCATTCAATGTTTTCTAGGCCACCTAGATTTATTGACCCAAGTTTTAATTACACGATGTGCCATTCAAGACGCACCTCCGTGCTCCAAGGGTGCCACTCGTCTTAGAATGGTTTTGGAAGTTTGTCTGACCCTTGGAGTCAACACTCCATTCAGTTGACCTTGTGAGAGACTAAGAGCTTCTAAAGAATAAGGACTCCGCCTTATTGCACGCCCCTTAGAAATCTTCGTGAGCGACTGTCTCATTCTTCCCTCATGACATCGTGGACCTCTTGAACTAGGTAATCGTTAACCTACGGTTCATACCATGGAGGGAGTGCTAGTATCCTGTGATAGGGACATTTCCACACCTCTCCCTCAAATGTCTTTTTTTTTGCATGGCTCCTTTACTCCTTATGTGAGTCGGATTAGCAAGCATCGTCAAGCCTGCATCCAAAATACAATCCACTCCCTAACTCAATACGGAGTCCAAGGAAGTTCATTTATTCCATCAACATCCATAACCTGTCATGTGTCCTGCACACTCAGGAAAACTTGTCAATAGAATATGCGAATACATATACATCAAAATAACAATAAGTCACAACACATCATCATCATCATCATCATCATATATAACCCATAATCAAAACGAAATCATAATGTACCATAATCGGATCACTTGCATGCAAGTGTCCTCAAAGAATAAGTCAATAAAAGTGTTCTCAGTAGAACGACATGTTACACTTTGATGTATGCCAAAAAAAAACTCATGGAAGGGGAGAATTGGAAAGAAGAAACATGGAAGAACTGTATCAATCAAGTTGCAACAAGGAGGTTTAGCTAGTTTGACAAACACTCAACTATTAGCATTGTGAACATAAGGAGGATGATTTATTTATCTTTTGTTGTTTGCATTTTTCATCATTCAAGTTAAATTAACAAAAAGTTTTGTATAATCAATGAAAAATAATGTACTTGAGTTATCCAAATTGCTAAAAAGAAAAAAATTTCCAAAAATGAAACTCAAGCAAAAAGAAAAGAAAACCAAAATGAAATCAAATGAAAAAAAAACATAAACTAAAATTAAAATGAAATATATACAAGAAAAACTCAAATTTTAAATTTTAAGCTCAAAATACTTATCAAGGCTCAATTTTTCTAGGAAAATGAGGACGATATAAATGCAAGAAAGTATAATTTGGTCTTTTAGGGAATAATTTCTATGTAGGATTGGTTGCAAAAAAAACTAACATATATTCCATTGAATTTAAATTCCTTACAATATGAGTGATATTGAAAGATGTTAGATTAGAAATCAGATACCAAACTACTTGTGTATATCTTTTAAGAAGCTTATCTGATGAGGTATAGATTTTCCTAACCATATCAATGATAATTTCTGAATCGCCAAAGACAAAAAAATGATAACATCCTAAATTAAATGGATTTTCAATTCTAAGGATTAAGGCTTCAAACTATGTCACATTATTAATACACTCAAACTCTAACCTATAGAAAAACGTATGGACTTTACCAATAGAAGAGTAGAGCATTTTACCAGTTCTATTTCCTTCATTTGAACATGAGTCATCAAAATGTGTATGCCATATACTATCATCGGGATCAATAGGTTGTGTAACAGGGTTATCATGTTCTTCTACAAATATAGAATTCACACCAAAATCTTCTTCAAATTTTTTTACATGTGATTGCGCCACTCTTTCGATAAATGATGAAATTTTTCCTTCAAGAAGCACAATAAAATTTTTACTAACCTTGGAAAATGATATGTGTGTTCCATCCAATGACATATATCCACCAGTTAAAACTTTCCAATTTATACCTGGAATAAGAGAATAATTTTGTATTGGCATATATATGACTTGTATATTACAGGTGGTCTTGATTTCAAGATGTGCACACAACACTAAAGTGGCGTCTTTAATATCAATGATGGTAGTTTGTTTTTTACTATTATATCATAACATGTTTTTTGAATTATCATTGATATATGAAAGACTTTCCATAATTATTTTAGGCATAATATTAGGACTAGATCCCCATCAACCAGACAACAATGTGTGATTTTATCCATAATTTTCATAGAAACATAAAAAGGAGGACTTTTAATAGGGTTCCTATGATTATATACACATAACTTATTTACATACAATTCTTCTTCATATTTTTCTTCAATCAAATTGGAAATGTCGGGAGTCTTACCTTCCATAAGATTCTTAAAATGCTTCTTATGTTCAGAGATAGAGACCATATCTGGTCAAGAAGAATTTGTTTTTATATTAGCCAGTTGTTTCAAAATGTCATACTTTGATGAAGAAGAAGAGGTTGGATTTACCTTAGATTGTTGTGTACCCATTATAGATTTAAAATCAATTTGACGAGAAGAAGTAATTGGGGAAAATGTGGTTTCTTTTAGGACCACCTTTGTTCTTACTTTGATAGGAATTATTATTTTTGTCAACCATCATTACATCCTCTTCAGGAGCCCAATATAAAGCAACAATTGTAAAATTGGATCTTTTCCCAAAAATTCATTCTTGATCATTATTCCTTATCTCACAAATTCCTTCATCATGACTCTTTTCACATAAACTACATCATGACCTTAAGAGTATTTCCCTAGGTTGAGAGTCTTGAGGCTGATTTCTCAAGGAAACTTGTGTGGAAAATTCTTCAGAAGTTGAAACAACATCATTTCTCTCAAAAACCATCATCGTGTCACTTATGTCCTGTAAAAGTTTCAATACAATTGACATATCAATATGCTTAACACGATATTTAATAGGGAGACATGTTCTTATCAACTATTCTTTGAATTCTAAACAAGTTTGTAGAGTTGATACTAGACTGTTAGCATTTTCCCTTCTAATCTATGATGATAAGAATATGGTAATGTGTTGTATTGATGAATTAAAACAACTTGATTATGAGGTCAGATAATCTCATGGATTTGATTATACAATTTAGTGAACGTAAATGAAAGGACTTGATTGTTTCACCTTTGTTATAAATGAGATTGTTGTAACCTCTCAAAAAATCTATTGGAACTTGGGGTTGTCCATGAGTGGATTTAAACCAATAACATAACTCAACCCTAGTCTAAAATACTTTAGGTGATAATTCAAAGAAATCAACAACATCCTTCCCTTCCAATGATTTTACGAATAATCTCATATATGTATCATTATCATTCGCCCCTATATTATGACACGCATTAGAGAATGCAACTAAATGTTCATTGACAAAGATAGTTCTGCTACTAGAGAATTTGGGAAAATCATCCTTAAGTTTTGGAAGAGGATTGGTTGTTGGATTTAGATTCAAAGGAGAAGATACATGCCAAGGTGTAGCGTTATCATCTTCTTCGAATTAGAATAAACCATACTATTTGATTACCTCTGCAGGATTTTTTGTAGATTGGACATGATTGGAATGGTTGTGCATGATTACGATTAGTGATGAGGAAGAAGCTTGAGAGGAAGTGGGTCCTCTTGTAGTACCAAAACAACCAAAAGAATTCATAGTGATATTCTTAGGAGAGAAATAATTTGATGAGCTTGTAACTTCTGTCTAAGAATCATATAGAGATCATTGAAGCCTTGGCTGAAGGTTTTCTAAGATTTCCTTCCTACTTCCAATTTTGAAGAAATGATCAAATTTAGGTGTTTCACCTCTCGTTCGTCACGATACACGAGATTGAGTGGTCATAAGATAACCTTCTAATGAGGAGGATGGTTATGAGATTTCCTTTGAATGGTCTCTCTTTTCTCTTGAATTTATATATCATGAGCAATGACTTCCCAAGGGAGTTCAAGTTATTCATGGGAAATGACAGTTTCTAAAATCAAATCAAAGAGGCCTGAAGTAATACTTCTTTGATCGATCAAATGAAATATTATGTTTGGTTGTTGAGGGGTAGGAAATTCATTAAAATTAGAGAAAGAAAAGAAATCTCCCCAGTATGGTTTCCAAATAAATGTTGATGAAAGGAATGGTAGTGCTCCTTACTCATATATTTTCGAATCTCATCGGGCTAGGTGAGATAGGCGAGATTATTACACTGGTTTATAGCCTTTAAAAATCTTGATCATACCTCAAGAAATATAATTCTTGGATCTAATTCTATTTTTTATAAATATATAATTTTATGTGTTTTATTTAGGAATATACAATTTAAAGACAAATAAAATAAAAGAATTATAAAGACAAATGTAAAAGTAATTTTTTTTGAAATGTGGATAAAATGAAAAATATAAAATACAGTATTAAAATAGTTTTGTAAGTGAGGAGAAATCAACAAATCATTTTATTAATTCCAACCTTGAGTTATAATTGAAAATATCTCTTCGGGTCCCTACGAGGGCCCGGACCAGAGAAATTATTGGAAGTCCAAGATGTAATTAAGACTCATATATGGACATATAATGTCAAAATAAAACATCACAATGGTCCAATGTAAGACTAGTCTTGATCACTTCAAATTACATCCGTATCATCGTTTTGAACTCTCACTACAAGGAAAAGACCCTCTAGCGGAGGTTTTTGCGGACGCCCCTATAAAAATAGCCCAAAAATCCGTTTATAAAGGATAATACTAGCGGAGGCGAGCGAGAAGAGGTTTTACTGGATGTTTTATGATGGTTATTTTATAAGTACATAATGCACCAGTGTGTTTTATACAACAAGCGCATCGGTGCCCTCAAAACTAGTGCACTGTAGCAGGGTTATTTCAAATAAAAAAATATTATCGAGTGTGTTACGGAAATAATGACACACTGGGGCACACAATTTCTCTTAACAATTGTGCACCATTGCAAGGTTATTTTTTAAAATTTTATATACGACGATGCGCTACTTAAATAAGTGCATCGATACTTACGATTTCTCCCAAACAATGCTACACCGTGGATAGGTTTTTGAAAAAAATATAAATCGATGCGCTCAGTAAATAAAGATGCACCGATGCAACTAATTGTTTAGTGCACTGTACAAGTGTTAAATTTTTTTTTTTACTGGCCATAATATTAATCATACAGATACGTTAGCAGAGAGAGCATGAAGAACAATAGAGGGTTGACATGTACAATGTTTTATGGGATTGAGAGGTGAGGGAGAGGGAATTTTATTTTCATTGAGAGGCGAGGGAGAGGGAGAGGGAGATGGAATTTTGTTTTCATTGAGAAGCGGTCCAATTTTATTTTCATTCACCAAGAAATAAATATTGGTGTGTTACATCAATAACCGCACCGTAATAACATTGTTTAAAAATGCTTTGGTGAGCAACTTAACACTAGAAGCACCCGTGTGTTATTAGTAGAGCGCATCGTTATATGGTTAAATAAAAAACATTTATGCACCAATGTAGGATAGTGTCAAAACATATATTCTGGTGCACTCCATTGTATCATGCGCATCAATGCTCCAATATAGAGCACCATGTTAGGGTTAATTTCCAAATTTATGCGGTGTGCTATGTAAAACTAGCCGCATCGGGGCATTTATTATTATACCACACAGTGTCATGCTTAAACAAAACATTTCGCACCATTGTAGTTTTTCAAAAAATGTACAACGATGCGTTGTGTAGTATTAAACACATCAGTGCACACGTATGGAAAAAAACACGTGCACCGTGCTAGGGATGTTTTAAAAAACATATAACTGGTGTGATCAATAAACATGTACGCCCTGGTGCGGTTGGTCATCGGGCACACCGGAACATGGTTTTATAAAAAAACCAATTACGAAGGTAAAAATCATTTTTACCATTTTCAGTGTTGTAGAGCTCAAAATCACCGGTGCAACCTTTGCTTATCTGAAGCGTCATATTGTCGATGGTTTCCTTTATTTCCTTCATTTCTTCTGTTGCTCAGTGCGTGAATTTCAAATTTTTCCAAACGATGGGAAAATTTGTTTTTTTTTAGTACGTCACAACCATGCCTCCATGACGACAAAATGTTTAGGTAATGTCCTTGTTTATTCATAACTTAAGTTTTCACTGGATTAAAATTTAAAATTGAGTGAAATTTTTATTGTAAAAAATGAAAAAAAAAACTGTGCAGTGCATTCGAAGTGCTCGGCTTGCACAACCTACGGTGTGACCTGTAAATTTACAGGGTGCACCACGTATGCGACAGTGTGTTGGTAAACATAAACACACTGGCACGTTCATTTAATGACACACCTAAGAAAAGTATATAACCGGTAGGGAGGTGCGTCAAAGTACAAATAACGCACCAGGTTGTTAAAGTACATGTTGCATAGCCCTTATCAAATATATTTTTATGCAATGCATTGGTAAACATGCGCATTGGGTCGTTCATGTTTACCAAACAAACCACTGAGAAATGTAACATTGTGTTGCGCTGCACCTCGTAAATGTTTTGGGGGCACCATATGCAGTGCGATAGTAACAAACAGAATGCACCACAAAAAGTTCCGTACTCGAAAATTTGGAAAGGTTTGTGTGACGGTGCATTGACGTTCGCTACACACACCAATGCGTGTAGTGAACGTATATGCACCACTTTTTTCTAATTTTTTTTTTTTTATGTGCGTTAATATTTTAATGTTTTTTTTTGGTTTAAGCGATGCGTAGGATAAATGTAACGCACCGGTGCATATGTGTTGTAGTGTAGTGCCCCAGAGCGGTACTGTTTTACAATGCACCGCATAACATAGTAGAAAATATTTTTTTCGGTGCATTACCTTACACCGACACACCTTGGACGGTGCTCACAATATATATGCACTGCCTACGGTGCGTGACTGTTTTTTGGGCGCATTGGTAATGCAATTAACTTATTTTTTGAAGGAAGTTATTTTTCCATATTTATAGATAAATTTACCATTCAATATATATATATTTTTATGTTTTATGTATGAGTAAGGCTGATGTATTTCATATGTTAATCATGCAAATATGTGAGCGGAGAGAGAAGCAGCAGTAAGAGGAGTAGAGGTTGGACCTGTACAATGTTGTACGAGAATGGGAGGTGAGGGAGAGGGAGAGGGATTTGTACCCTCTCCCTATTACTGCAGTGACTCATGTTATCTTGAGGAGTGTAGGCCTCCTTAAGTACTATGAGGAGGCAACATCCTTGAAGGGGCACTCTAGTTTGTTGATGCACCTGATCCGTTGATGGGATGTCCATCGACAAGATATTCATGTGGGTCCTAATCAATGGTACCATCCCACTAAGAAGGATATTTATTTTATCACTGGGCTATCCAGGAGAGGAGAGTATTTTCCCCAATTCCCAGATGTCCCAGTAGGTGTCTCACCAAAGAGTCAGGTCATGTACTCTCAACAATATATTGGGGTTGATTTACATTCCCCGACTAATTTTCAGGTGTATGGTGAACAACTACAGATCACTTCTTTTGGTGCAGAGGAGGTTAGGTTCCTCTCACTGTTAGTGACGACCATAACACACTTTACCAGTGATAGGAAGTGCATTAGTTGCTCTCTTTTGTATTATGTTGATTCATTGGTACAGAGGCCACAGTGTATCATATGCTCTACCATTTTTTGCAGAAGTTTTGTATAGTGCTAGACAAATGTCATGCTATGATACGTGGGAGGTCAAACTTTCCTTTTGCCTCAAAGTTGTTTTGCTTATTTTTTGAGAGGTTTCTAGAGACGAGGCATACTATTGTCCGTCAGCCTGCTAGTCCAAGGAATGGGGTATGGATGCGCATGTGGGGGGAGATGATGCCCAAGAGGGGCCAGCTGGAGTTTTCGACCAAGATTTCCACAAACACATTGGGGCTACTATCCAGTTAGGCGGATCACATGTGCATCATGGTTTTGTATCCTTACACGGGTTTGGATTGGCGAGGATGTACAAACATCCTCTTCATAGTGGATGAGCCACCAAATAATAGAGGTAATATTTGTGTTTTGTTTAAATTAATATAGTTTCTTTTATTGTCTTAGTTAATTAGAAAAATATTAATTCTAACATATTCTTAAACTTGTTTTATTAAATTTTTTAATGAATTAACTGTGTAATTATTGTTTTGTACTATATATTTTGCACATATTGGCACTTTCATTGGGTACGTGCCTCCTCCCCCAACAAATGACAATGAGGAGATGATGCCTGAGGCCGCTGGTGAACACACCGCCCACACTAAGAGGGGGGGGGGGGGGGATTAGGGTGTGTACTTTTCTAACTTTTCTTCTTCTTACAAGTTAGTAGTTAAAACATATTTGAACAGATTAAGAACAATCAAATCATAATCACAATGGACATAGAATATACTAGATGTTTGTATATAATTTATATGAATATATGTGAATACAATAATAAGGATTTTCCTAACACCAACTAATTTTCTTTAGCACCAACTGAAGTAAGGAGCACCAACTCCTCAGAGAGCACCAACTATCAAGCAAGACCCAATTTGCTGATAGAAAACAGTCTATCCAACTAGATTTCAATCAACTCTAGTAGCAGTGATTCATTAATGAATCAATTATGTTTCATGATCAATGATATACAATCAACACTCATCACTGCACTTCATCTTCTCTATGAAATTCGTGCCTTCTTCACTTCATCTTTCCTCTGATATTCGTGCCTTCTTCAGTTCTTCTTCTCTCTAATATTTGCACGGACCTCAGGTCCATATCCCATCCATTTTCTCTGCAGGCCGCTCTTTCTCAGTGAGCCTACCTTTCACGCAAGCCCGTATACATATTCCACAAAGCACGCCTCTAGTGAACCAATCATGGTTGTATTTATACTTTCTTATGCTCAAAACTTGTTTAAGTTATTGAGTCGACCCGTGCAACAAGTTATAACCAACTTATCTATTTACAACAACTTTGGGACCACCAGAGATCATCGTTTTGGGTCTTCAACCTTAAACCTGGCATCCCATTCACTTTCGTAAATCGATCACAGGTATGGATCGATTTTCCTTCGTCTCTGTGTTTATAGTAATCGACGCTTCCTTCAAACCATGTTCATATGATCATTGTTGTAGAACCAAGGGCTTATCAATTTAAGCAACGCATTGCATTCTGCTTTTTAAATCTCTTTACCATATGACCAATAACGTTATTTAGATGTTAGGTGAGATGAGTGCTTTAGCGCTTATCAATCAATGGTCATGATTCAATCTTATAATGAGATGGACGATTGTCGTAACTTCAACACTTTTCCCTTCGAAACTTTTGAGTTTGAAACCTTTCAAAACTTCGGAATCAGATTTCCCAAATAGATTGGATGACTTATGTTAATTTCATGAAAAGGAATCAATTGTCAGATTTGATTCTTACAAGGCTTAATCTGACGACCATGACTTAATCAAGCATTGAGATGGATGGCCACCATTTAATCCACAACTTCTTCTATTATACTTACGCTATCCTTCAACTATGTTTTGATCAATGGTTCAGAATGAAACCGAACAATAGATCGACGACCGAGATCTCCTTCGGGTCTTCAGACTTCAAATATTTCAAGTCTCAACCCCTTCTTTCCTCCGCACGTCAATCTTCTAGAGCTGACAAACCATTGAAGCGTTTCCCTCTCGGATTAACGGTTGAGATCTCCTTTGGGTCTCCGGACTTTGGAGATTTCAAATCTCAACCTCTTCTTTCCTCCAGAGTGATCACTTGCCGAGTAAGTCATAAACGGTGGAGACCGCTTGTTGTTGGTTAACATTTCCTCTTACACTATCCTTCCATTGTAGCAGATCGACGAATGAGAAAGCTCCTGAAGTGATATTCAGATCAGACATCTCATGTCCACTTTGGGACTTCAGAATTCCGGACTTTGGGACTTTGGGCAAGTGCTAGTGGTAAAACTCTCGAAGCAAAACTCTCGGAGTGACGTAACTTGCTTATGTGACTTGCTGACATGTCACGAGCTGAGTAGTTTCCATGTGTCACTCTGATTCATGATTTTCACATACCTGAAATGTTGATTCATCTTGACACTTGTCATTCTCTGATTGTGCCATGTGTCCTTGCTGACGTGGATCTCCTCATGTGGCACATGTTCATATCCTTGATATAACAGTCAAATAGTATTGAAGGGTATCTCAGTTTGACGACTAAGAGCGACTTCGGACCTTCATCCTTCAGGACTTCAGGACTTTTAACATTTCTTGGTGGTGAAACTCTCGAAGCAATTCTCTCAGAGTGATGTAACTATTGACATCACGTGTTGATATGGCATGAGCCAATTTCCTCTTGACACATGTCATAATATGATTATGCCATGTGTATTTTCTAATGTGGTCTACTAACATGGTATGCCACATGTCTTTTGCTATCTTGGTCTACTGAGGTGGTCTGCCACATGTCCTTGTAGACGTGGTCTTCTGACATGGTATGCCATGTTTCCTTGTTGACGTGATCTGCTGACATGGTCTGCCACATGTCTTTTGTTGTCGCAGTCTACTGGTGTGGTCTTTTGACGTGATCTGCCATGTGTCCTTTCTGATGTGGTTTGTTGACCAACAACCCTAATCCAATGGTCATCGTATGTCCTCCAGATCCGATGGTCCTTATTCATTTCAGATTTTGGGCTTCAAGTAATTCAAATCTCAAACTGAATTCTTGATGTGAGATTTCTCCAAATCTTAACCTCCTCATATCTTTATACCCGAAATAAATGTTGTTCATTGATCAGGATCTTAGATCGACGACTTGATATTTCTGCGATGCAACTATGCTAGCTTATCCTATCCTTTCACTTAGAATGATCTAACGATGGAAAAAAATTCGCATAAATGAGATCTTAGATATTATTTCACTTATCCTATCCTTCCACTCGAAAATGATCCGGCCGTGAAGAAACGCGAAGTAGATCCACGATCACGGATGATTGCGGAACCACAACTCGCGAGTGATTTAACTTGTTACCCAAACTCTGCAATTGGAAGTTGTGCACTGTTGGTGAGTCAACCACAATCATCGATCTTCGAAGCTATAAGATCAGACAATCCGGAATAATTTTGGGATTGGAACTAGTGCGATATTTAATTCTCCTTTCGATCTCTGTAATTCATCCCTGTCGTTGATCTGGTGATTGCGCATTCGATGGTCACGAATTAATCTGACTTAAACTGATCTCTTGTTGGATCAACCACAGTCATCGATATCTGATTCTATGAGATCTGACGATCTAGACCAATTGTGGGATTAGAACTAGCGGGTTGTTTAATTCTTCTTTTGCTCCCCGCAATTCATCCCTGCCGTTGATCTGGCTTGCAGATCTGACGGTCACGATCCTTCAATGATCCTCAATCCCATGGTCACTCATATGAATGAATTCCATAATATGAGATGATCAACACGGTCGATTTCTTGATCGAACGACTGCTGAGGCTTCTCACCTTTTTCTATGCATTGGTTGACTTCTCAGTCTTTCCATCGATCAGACGATATTTCTAGAATGTGCCCTTCATTCGCTAACTCTCTTGAGATTTAATAACTATTTGTGCATTCTTTTATGCATTGATAGTTAGTCTCTAATTATCTTGAGCTTTGATCATAGGAACATTGTTGATCCTATCATGATCAACAATAATCACGAATTTCTTCATATTGTTCACTGCTTCTGCTAACTGATATACTGTGTAGTGTGCTCTTCCTTATGAGCTTTGATCTTCATTTGCTTATGTACTGTGTTTTCCCTTCTGAGATTTGATCTTCATATTGTTCACTTCTTCTGATAACTGATATACTGTTGACATCAATGACAATCTCATCTATGGTAAATGATAATTCATCGTAACAAAAAATAATCACATCGACTGTTGACATCAATGACAATATGTCCAACAACTGCGGTGGTTGAAGATCCTCGGGTGCAGATACCCAGTGACATGCATTGTAGGCCAGATACCAGATTCAGGTTGGAGTTGGAAGACTGACTCTCTGCGCTTTTGAATGAGGTGGGAGTCCACCCTGACTTGATGTGAGAAATCAGGGCATATCCTACGCTCTTGGAGTTTTGGAGGGAGATGTCGCATGATATGATGCCTCTTATACATCATATCATCAGATCTTCCAGGCTACTAGAAATGAGGAGGGATCCCGATGATAGACACAACTCTTCTTCCAGTACGACACGTTCATCCAGTACCCCATTGATTGATGAGGGTGGTTGTGATCATCCTTGTCCACATCCTCCTCCTCCTTCTGTTAGTTTTTACTATTGTTATTAGGTTATTTCCAAACAACATTAGCATTCAATGCATTTCCAAAACAACAACATAAAGAGGATCATTGAAAGAAACACAATCACAAGGTATGCAACATTTTATCATGGGAAACCCTCATAGGGGAGAAAACCTAGCAAAACTTCTTCAATAATAGATTGCCAATACAATTCCAAGACTAAGACCAAAAAAACAAGAATAAACCAAGACTGATACTTCTTGCAACTACAACTTCCTTCAAGATATGCACACTAGATGAGTGAGAGTGTGTGAGTGTGTGTAAGTGAGACACCGTCCTCACATATAAATACTAGTTGAGGAGGCACTAGGGTTATGTATCTTCACATGGTAGGGATGAATTCTTCTAGAAGTGGTTAAAACCACTTTATAAACACTAGGGGTATACTTTACAAATACCACCATATAAGTATGGTTTGACCAATCCACAAAAGGGGATATTATACAAGACCCGACATGATACATCCACAAAAGGGAATTTGATATATAAGATAATACCTCAAATATAATTATAACATTCTTCTAAGTTACAATATTTCAACACTCCCCCTTAACAAGAAGGGTATTCTACTAAAATGACCCAATACAACATCATCAAGAGAAGGAGAGGGTAGCATCATCATCAACATCTGGAACACTAACTGGAACATCTATAAATCATCGAAAGTTTTTCTCATCATCAATATCATCATAATTTACAACATGGAGTTGAAGTAACATCATCATCATCAACATCATCGACATGAATTTGAAACATCACATCAATTTCACAAAGACATAACAACAACATAATCCACAACATGAGGCTGGAACACCAACATCATCAATAACACGAAGTTGGAACAACAAAATCATCAACATGTGGCAACAAAATGAGGCAGGTGTATCAACAACCAAATTTGTGGTACTCTGATAGACCGTCCTTACCGGACCTTCGGGATCTGCCTAGGAATCATGAGATTCCCTAGGATATAAAATCCTAATAAGCTACCACATGGTACTTTGATAGATCGTCCTTACCATACCTTTAGTATCTTCCTAGGAATCATAAGATTCCCTAGGATATAAAATCCTAACAGATCTACCACTACTGACCACAGATGGCATATACATGCACATGTACTCTAACAGACCATCCTTATAGGACCTTCAGGATCTTCCCAGGGATGATCAATCCCATAGTATATAAAATCCTAATAGAGCCACCCGTTGTTGGCCATGATACCATAGTATCATCAACATCACTCCCCCTTTCGAGGGAGGTCCTTTCAGACAACACCAAGCTTGTCTTAGAAGTACTGAAACTTCACACGAAACAAAGGCTTGGTCAACACATCTGCAACCTCCTCATTTGTGCCAACATATTGGATATTTAAAACTCCCCTTAGCACCATATCACGAATGTAGTGATAACGAATCTATATGTGCTTCGACTTATCATGGAACATTGGATTCTTCCTCATATTTATAAAAATATGTTTATCACATAGAATCATGGTGGATTCCATCTCCATATAGAACAGACCTAAAAACAACTTCTGAAGCCATGTGGATTCACAACTGGCAAAACATGCTACAATGTATTATGCTTTTGATGTGTTGAGAGAAATACTAGATTGCTTTTTTCTTTTCCATGAAGTCATGGATGAACCCAAACTGAAACAACATCATGAATTTCTCTTTCTATCTGAGACACTTCTAGCCCAATCTGAATCAATACAACCACACAATCTAAAGTCATTATCTTCAGTATAATAGAGACCATAATCCAACGTACCCTTAAGGTATCTCATCACATGATTTGCAACCGCAAGGTGAACACATATGGGATCCACCAGATACTGACTCAAGGTGTTCACAAAAAATCATATATTTGGCCTGGTATTTATCAGATACATCAATGAACCAATAATATGCCTGTACAGAGTAGCATCAACCAACTCTGATGAAGTATCAACCAAGAGCTTCAAATTTGTTTCCATGGGTGTGTTCATGGCTTTACATTCCAACATGTCAAATCTCTTCAGTATTTCAACTGCATAATTCCCTTGGTTAAGGAAGATATTCTCTGGGCTCTGCCAAACTTCAATACCTAAGAAATAATGCATCAACCCAAGGTATTTCATCTCAAAATATACAACGAGTTTCTTCTTGCAATATGTGATGAGAGTTTCTTCTCCTATTAAGAATAAATCATCCACATATAGTATAAATATAACTGACTCATCATTCATAAACTTTAAGTAAAGGTTAGAATCATATTTACTCTTGGTAAAGCCCAAGCTCATCCGGAAACTATCAATTCTTTCATACCAAGCTCTACAATCTTGCTTCAACACACACATATCTTTCTTCAACATGCAGACATGAGTCTTTCTATATTCGACTTCAAACCCTTGTGGTTGTTCTATATACACTTCTTCTTCAATAACACCATTTAGAAAAGTAGTTTTCACATCCATCTGGTGTAACTTCCACTTCATTTTGGATGCAAGAGATATGATGGTTTTGATATAAGTGTATTTGGATACATGAGCAAATGTTTCTTCATAGTCACTACCTTCCTTTTGAGAAAAAACACGGGACACAAATCTTTCCTTATGTTTTTGAATACTTCCGTCTGTTGCATGTTTTATTTTGTATATCCACTTGGAAGATACCACATATTTTTTCTTTGGTATGGGAACTACTTCCCATACATCATTATTTATAATGGATTGGTATTATTTTATCATGGCATCCATCCATTCTTTCTTCTGAATAACTTCTTCAAAGCAAGTAGGTTCCCATTTTATGAGATCACACATCAAGGCCATATAACTGGAGAGTGGCTTAGGTTTCTTTCTTTGTCTCATGGTTTCTTCTAGGGCACCATACTTCTCTACATATTGAATGAGTTCCCTTGCCAAAGTTGGATTTTTCTTGTGAGATACCGTCATACGAGGAGGTTCTTAAGATTCTATCATATCATGATCTTCTGGAATCTCATCATCAGGGTTAAATGCAACTTCCTTTACCGGTTCTACAACTCTAGGAGCTATAGGTTCTTCTTCATATACTTCTTCAAGCTAGAATTTCCTTGATATTTTGAGTGATGCATCTTCATCAAAGGTTACATCTATTCTCTTCTCAATATGATAGTAACCTGATATCTAAATTTTGAAGGCCTTAGAGACCTCACATTATTCGAAAAATATTCCCTTCTTTCCTGAAGGATCCAACTTAGTTCTGTTTTCTTTTGGAATGTGTACAAACACTGGAAAACCAAATATTTTGAGATGTCTTACTTTTGGATTCTTTATGGTGAACATCTCTTCGGGATTTTTGAATTCAAGTGCACTATGGGATGATTTGTTTTGGACATATACTATTGTTCTTGTTGCTTCGACCCATAAGTTCATTGGAAGATCTTGATCGTGAATCATAGTATTTATTGCTTCCATAATCATTCTATTCTTTATTTCTGCTACACCATTTTGTTGAGGATTATAGGGAGTGGTGAGATCCCTCTTAATCCCTACATCTTTGAAGAATCTTCCAAATTCATTTGAAGTGTACTGAGATCCTCCATTGTCTAACCTGCGTATATTGATTTTCCTTTCAGAGAGGTTTTCTACCAAGGCTTTGAATTTCTTGAAATTTCCAAGTACTTCATATTTTGATTTCAATAAATAAAACCAAGTATTATGATAGTAATCATCAATAAAGTATACATAGTATGAATTCTCCCTTAGAGAGGTTGATGGCATTGGACCTCATACATCTGAGTGGATAAACTTTGAGATTCCTTCTTCTTTACTATCGCTCTTTCGAAATTGATTCTTTATATTCTTCCCTTTTGCACATCCCTTGTATACACCTTCATGATCAACCTTTAATTCTGGTAAGCCTGTAACTACCTTTCTTACACATGGTAAGGCTTTGTAGTTGATGTGAGCTAGTCTTCTATGCCAAAGTTCACAAGGACTTTTAGTAGAGTGATTTAAGGCTACATCTGAGTGGCATTTTAACTTGTGCAAACCACCTTATTTTGTTCCAATAACAACTACAACTTCTATGGTTTTTCCTTTAGACCACATAAGAACTTCACCATCTATGAATGCAACCCTGAAACCTTTCTTATCTAGGGATGAGATAGAAAGTAAGTTCTTTTTCAAACCTAGTACATAAAGTACATCCTTCATTCTCATCGGAGTTCCTGAATCAAGTTTGTAGGTGGATTTTCTCATTCCTTTGATAGAGTATTGATAATCATCTCCAAGTGAAAATTTCTAGGGGAATTACTTTTCTATAAGGCTAGAGAGAATATATTTTTTACATGTTATGTGTTTAGATGCACCACTATCTATAAGCCAAGTATCCTCTCCAGGTGTCATAGATCCTGAGAGGGCGGAAAACAAAACATAATCTTCAATCTCTTCTTTAGTTAAATTCTTGGGTGGCTCATCATATTCAGTTGCATGGGAATGATGTATTTTTCTATTTCTCTTCGTGTATTCTTTCCTTCTGGAAGGATAGTTCTTAGCAATGTGTCCCATCTAATCACAGTGATAACATTGATAAGAGGATAAATCTTTTCCTTTTCTTTGACCCTTATGATAATTTTGGAATCTCTTTGGAGGGTGAGATTCTTTATGAAAGTGGGTCTCCTTTTGAAAATGAGACTTTTTCTTTCCTCCTTTAGTCTCTTAATGTCATGGCTTCTCGGTTGGCCACTCTTTCTTCTTCTTGAACACATTCTTCCCATAAACTATCAAATTGGAGTTTCTCTTTTCTTGCAAAAATAGTTTGGATGAAGGAATCCCAAGGTATTATGAGACCGTTAAGAGTTGTCATTATGATTTCATCTTCATCCAAGTTGTCTCCAATTTCCTCTAACTATTCCTTGAATTGAGAAACCCTAGAGAAATAGTCTTGAACTATTTCTCCTTTTTACATCTTCATATTCATGAGTTGGGTTCTCAAGTTCATCTTTTGGTTGATGTTATTTCCTTCATACATTTTGGGTAGGGAATCAAATATGTATTTTGGAGTATTCTTAGAAGACACTTGAGGGATCAAGTGTTCTTTAATGGAATCTACAATGATTCTTTTGGCCTTAATCATATCCTTCTTGTACTTCTCTTTGGCTGCATTTTCTTTGGGTTCTGGTATATTTTATTTTGTGAATTTTGTAAGGTCGTTATTTTCAAGAATGAGTCCAATTTTGTACTTGTAGGCATGGAAATTTTCCACACCTTCTAACATGTCAACAAGCTTGGTTCTTCTAGACATATTGACCTGGAGCTAAGAAAATGACCAGAAAATGAAAATGCTCAAAAATTGAAATTGATCTTACGAGGAGATGCATTGGGCTGAAGCGAGTTTGTTGGAGCTGACTATTTCAGAAAAATCCAAGTTTTACCCCTTGAAACTTGACCTACTCATTTATGGACTGGTACTGGTTTTGGTTTTCTGGTTTTTTGGTACCAGTCAAAACTAGGGTTTAACTTTCTGGATAAACTGGCGATTGGAAAATTTTGCTAAAGCTGCCAAATGACGCACTAGGGCAAGGCACACTTCTTATCATAGATTTTGGTAAAAAAATCCTCTTCAGTAGAAAGCCCTAATTTTCTTGTACAGAAACAATGATGTCTAGATACGTGGTGAAAGATGCTTTACTTAGTCAAGCTATGATACCATGTTAAATTTTTACTGTTAGGTTATTTCCAAATTACATGAGCATTCAATGCATTTCCAAAACAATAGAATAAAGAGGATCACTAAAAGAAACATAATCACAAGGTACACACCATTTTATCCTAGGAAACCCTCATGGGGAAGAAAACCCAACAAAACTTCCTCAATAATAGATTTCCAATACAATGCCAAGACTAATACCAAACAACAAGAATAAACCAAGACTGGGCATGTGCTTCTCTTCTCCTTTCTCCTGCAACTGCAACTGCCTTCAAGATATGTGCATTGGATGAGTGAGAGTGTGTGAGTGTGTGTAAGTGAGGCACCATCCTCACATATAAATACTAGTTGAGGAGGCACTAGGGTTATGTCTCTTCACATGGTAGGGTCGATTTCTTCTAGAAGTGGTTAAAACCACTTTATAAACACTAGGGGGCGACTTTACAAATAACACCATATAAATATGGTTTGACCAATCCACAAAAGGGAATTTGATCTTATACAAGACCTGACATGATCAATCCACAAAAAGGGATTTGATATTATACAAGACCTGACATGATCAATCCACAAAAGGGGATTTGATATATAAGATAATAACTCAAACATAATTAGAATATTCTTTGAAGTTACAATATTTCAACACCTTCACCTCACCAAGATCATGAGGATGCAACACATATTCCTCCTCCTCCTCCTCCTGCTTCACCTCACCTAAATCATGAGGAGGAAACACATATTCATCTTCCTCCTCTTTCACCTCACCTAGATGAGCATGCTAGACCTATTCTTCCTCCTCCTCTTTCACCCCACCTATATGAGCATGCATGACCTATTCATCATCCATCATCTTCCACTACAGACCAAGCCTCCACTACTATTGTAGATATGCAGATTATCCCACCAGATGGACCGGATATGTTATAACAGTTATTTGACTTGTCCATGATGTATATATATATGGTGTTTTTTTTCTATTGATCATGTTGATGATGTACTTAATTTATATGTTGATCTTGATGTGTATATTGTTAGTTCATGTTAGATATGTTTGTTAAATGTGCTTGATATATGTGTATGTTAAATGATGTTTGTTAGATGTGTGTGATGATGATGTTAGAAAATTCTTGTCTTTTGTTAGATGTGATCACAATGATGATGCCCTGTTAAATTATTAGATATGTGTGCTAGCTAATTAATGGTGTTTATATGTGCTAGAGGTATATATAATTAGATGATGTTAGCTAGCGAATAAAAATGTGTATTTTATATGTTATTAGTCCTTTCCGAAGGAACAAAGGGACTATAGCGATCGATAATTCGTTGAATTCATATTAATATGTCCTTTGAATATAAATTTTTGCATCATCTGTATTGTTCGTACTATAGAAGTAAAAACATAATTTTTCATATAAAAACAAACTTATATGTCATCGACTCATTGGAGAATATATTCGAGGTCTTATTTCCAGCTTAGATGTTCCCAATGTTTTAAATGTGTAGATATCCAAAGTTTTGAGCTTAGACGCTCATTTTTATTTTTTATTACATTTTTACTAAAATATTTACAAATCGAAAGTTATGAGCATGGACGTTGTTTTTTAATGTTTTTTTTAGTATTGGTCCCTGTTGAATGTGTAGAGGGACTATAGTGATCACATATTAATATGTCCTTTTTCTATTATTATTATTATTATTATTATTATTCCTTTGTATTTGTATTGAAATGTTTGCATACCGAAGGTTTAGATCATTGTCACTTTTTTTGAGGTGCTTGAATAGGCCTGACAACTTAAATGTTTACATAGCACGAGGTCTTGAAACAAGCCTGCCAACTTAAATGTTTGCATACTGCGAGGCCCTTAGACAACTTGATAGTCTTAAATGTTTACCTAAATAGGATTCTCAGAGTACATTTTTGCTCGAAAGTTTCCATACTGTAATGTTGCAGTGAATTTGAACAATATTGTTGTTCACCGCCAGTTGAATAGGAATTGTATGTTTCATACTTCTTCTAGGCTTGGAATGCAATTTCATCATCATTGAAGCTACATACATTGTTTATTGGTTCAATGGGCGATTCTTCTTCGTTGGTTCGTCAATTGTTGCTTGTTGTTGCTGTTGGATATACCTACCACATTTAGAGGGGGGGTGAATGAGTGTGGGGATTTTTTCCCCAAAACTTCCCTCTTACACAAAACTCATTAGTTAGCATTCAAAATTTTACTCATTACTCATTTGCTTTCATTTATAACCAGTTAGATGTGAACACATATCAACAACATATATCAACAATATATCATCAACAAGTCATCACCACAAGGAACGCAAAGAGCACAAGATGTATGTACAATTTTCTTTTTATTACAGACTACAATCCTTGGGTTTTTTAAGCAACAACTGAATAGAGTACAACTCTACAAGAGCACCAACTCTATCATGCAAGACTCATCTTACACACTCAGAACCAACTGAGATGAGGCAATAATCCTCAACATATTTCAATTTGCAATAGGTACGCGACTTGTCGGTAGTGCAACATGTGTATGTACGCACCCTACCAGTAATACATCATGCATGTATACTATTGATACTGAGAGGGGGGTGAATCAGTATCAAGTACAATTTAAAAACCTTTTTCAACTTATACTTAAACTATTCAATTATATCCAATGAGCAATGAACAATAGTATAAGAGTTAC
>JZKD02S1817945.1:79568-94002 GCA_000966675.3 Picea glauca | reverse complement strand
AAGTTGTAGGTTGGGAAAATCCTGAACCAACCACAAAGACAGAGCTACAACTTGGGAATCAGACACCCAATGTCACCTCAATGTAGGTCCCATACTTCAAGGGTGACTAGGTCACTCTAGGGAGGCGATCCCAGTAACCCTAGAGAGAAAGATATGGATATGGATAGAGATGGAAGTGAAGCCCCTAAAGGTCAAGTCTAAGTGGAGTGAAATGTGGGAAGAGATGCCTTGTAAATCAAGTGATCGTTTCCCCAAAGGTATAGTACTTCTCCAGATGATTGTACCTACCTGAGAGACAAGAAAATCCAACTTGCAATGATATATGTTAGTATGGATCAGAAAGTTAATCTTTCTATCCCTAATTTGCAACAATAGATGAAATTTATATCAGCAAATAAACCATCTAAATCAGCATACAAAGATCTAAATTGGTTAACGAAATCAGTATCAAGATTAGCAATGAACATAGGCTGAAAAATGGCACCTTGAAGCTAAATAAAACAAGTTGTTATAACATGTAAATTTCTGCAGAAAATTGTAGCCTTATGGATGTAGCTTTCAGTGACTTATATCAGAAAATTAAATCATCAAAATATATCAACATTTAGAGCAAAATATGTGCCCTAGTTAGTAGAGTAAATGAGCAAAATTTAGGAGCTAGTTTAGGGTTAGTTTAGGAGTTATGGTTAGTAGTTTATCTAGGTTATATAATCCCTAATGGATGTATGTTAGGGTTTGTAACAACAAGTAAAGTAGTGGGAGAGAGGGGACACCCTAAGAGGGGAAGACTCCTCTCAATGAGGCAAACCAACTTCAAGCAAGAAATCTTTCAAAAGATAAAAAATCACGTTTCCCATGGCAATGATTTTATATCTCCAATGGAAAAAATATATGACTAGTGCCTTTACTATTAGGTTAATGGAGTCAAATAAAAGAAATTTCTAGAGAATCTACCTCCTTGGGGGTGTAGGCCCTTTTACTTCCCAAGGCAAGTTTCTCTAGGTAGGGTTTAAGCTAAGAGGGTGTATGCCCATATACTTCTCTTAGAAAACCCTTGTTTAACCAGTAACATGAAGCATAAAATTATGAAGATTATGGTGGGGACGTATGCCCTTATACTTCCCACCTATATCCTAACACAACAATCCTTGACTTGAAAGAATGATAACATAAGAGAAAAAGGTCATACCAAAATCAAGAAATATGTTAAGATAATCCACCATAAAAGCTAGAAAGCATTCATCCAAGGTTAGTGCCTCACTCCTCTATCAACCATTCATAAAGATATCCATAAACTATTGCACAAGAGACAAATAGATCTAGATAGCGAAAATTTCAGACCAATACTTCTCATAATGAGGGATTGTTATGTTAAAATGAGATCTTATGATCTCTTATTTATACAAAATGTCACCAAGGTGACTTGACCATAGATTAAGGGGTAAACCCTAAGACTAGGGGTCACGTGGTAACCAGATGATGGCAATGCCACCCAAAAACACCTAGTGTAAATGAGAAGGTTGGCTCGTGATGAGACCCCTTTTCTCTCAGCCATGCATTTGAAAACCATTACCCTGGTTTGGTGACTAGATGATGGCAATGTCATACCACTAGATATTCATGGACGTGATAGGTCGACTCGTGATGAGACCTCCTATACTTCAACTAACATTTTAAGCATTCTTTATTATATTGTGGTTCCCCTTTACTCAAAGATAAGTGTTTCAATGCTTTCTTGGGTGATCCCTGGGTGAAGAATCTTGAAGGTTTATACAAGGCTTTTATCTTCTACCCAACATCAACCCCTTTAGGCCTTCAGCCCATTCTTCCCATATAATGAGGGACAACCCCTTCTTGGGTCAATGCACCCTAAAATCCGAAGAGATAAGGAAATGGAGGGGAATAATGATGGAAAGTGGTAAGTATGGTTGGGAATGGTACGATGGCTCTTTAAGGGAGTTCCTCGTAGAAAATGCATCCCCAAGGAAGACCACTTACTAGGGTAGATTCTCAACCACCAAGGTGAAGTAGGGAAAAAGGCATAATTTCCAAGCATATATTATGAAATCTAGATGAATATAAGATACACCATACTCAACTGGCTTAAATATTGAAATGATGCTCACCATAATATTGACTTGTACCTCATGGATCAAGGCCCACTTCCTTCTGGAAGCCACCTGATTTGGTGGATGATATCTAAAAATCTGTGACCATCTATGCTAGTGAGAGAGGTTTCCATCTGTGCAAAAGGGTATTGTTGGTCATGTAGTCTCTCGAAACTCCATATCTTCAACCTGAGGGCCTCAAGACATAATCTCCTTAGTTATCCACAAAATGTGGATAACATCTGGCTCCTACTTGGGGACACGTGCTCGTCGTAGAGTGCATGAGAATTGCAACATCTCCTGGTAGACTTGTGCCTACAAGGAAACATCAAAATTTCAAGTGTAGGATGGCCTAATCATCCTTATTCTCATATGATCATAATCAAAACCAACTAAGCTAGAAAAAGAAAATTTTGATTTTTTTTTTTTTTAAATTCTAATATAAGCATGAAATCAATATGCAAGTAGAGAAAAATGAAAATGAAATGCATCTAAACTAATATGAGCAATCAATATAAAAAATGAAGGGGAAAGAAAGAGGACTTGCCTACTTACCTAGGGCATGGGCCCTGAAGAAGTAATGTGACCCGAATGTATGGTTGGAGAAGAGATCCATCCACCAATAATGATATCTTTCTCCCATCTAATGCTTCGAGATAATACTTCTCTTTATCAGATTTCTTCTTGGTGATGTAGGGGCCAAACCATTATTTTTTTATCTTGTTGGTCATACCTAGGCTTTCCCTTTCTCTTGTCCCACATGAGAACAAGACTTCCTTCAGCAAAATCAATGCAAGGTGTATAATCAAAACTTGGAGGCTCCGCGTGGACTATCTCTTCGACCTTTTCTTCGTGTTTCTTATCTTCTTTCTTCAAAATTTGGATAGACCCTAGTTCCTTCCCATGGTATTTGACAATTTTCTCTTTGTATTAATCATTCCATGGGAGAAGTACATCTACGGAGTCTTCCTGCATGAAGGGTAGCTCAGATAGATCATACTCAATAGACTGTGTAGGCACATCATAATCACATTCACTGACATAATTAGGGCCATCATGATCCATCACATTTCTATCATCATTTTCCCGATTGTATAATATCTAGAAGGTACCATCTCCCATGGAAATGTCTGCATGGTTAAGGTCCATGCTAAGAAAATCCCCAAGAACAATAGGCTAGCTTTTGGATAAGAACATTCCCCAAGCATATGGAACACTAATTACCACTATGTCCATGAGGATACTGATATGTGGTAAATCAATCAGAAAAACCTCAACATCGTCACACACCTTGAGAACCTTGACCCTTTTAGAATCAATATCGCATACATTTCCATAAGGCCGGGTTGTCTTCAAACCAAATTTTTTCATCACCTTCAATGATATGACATTTGTTGAAGCCCCAAAATCAAGCATGCAGTTGTTCAAGAGGAGGCCATTCATGCCTAATGAAATGTATAAGGGAGGATACTTGTCCCTTGGCCGATAGAGATACATAGTGTTCAAAATGATGGGAGGAACTTCCTTTTCGGTTGGAATCTGTAAGACCGGAGGTGGAGGTGGTAGAGCTACCTTCTCTGCTGATGGAAGGCGAGTGCCAGGCTGAGGTGGAGGGGATGAAACTTCATTCATTCTAGTGTAGTTTAAATATTGCCTCCTAAGTTCCTTCTTCTGATCATCTGTCAAACGGTTCAAGGCTTGGATTATCCCTTCTCTTTCTCCTTGTCTTATGTCTTCATTGATCTGCTCTTGGGTAACTTGTTCCTTTTCAAAATTGCAAATCATATCAATATCGTCATGAGAATATTCATCTCCTCGGTGGCATTCATATTCTCTCTGGGGTTCTTGGCACAAGAGGCACCAAGCTTCTATGTCAATTGTCTCGACTGGATTTAGAGTATACAGGGCCTTCTCCTCTTGCTAAGGCCTTGGTTTCCAACCTGTGGTATCTATCAATTGTCTGGTAAATTGAGGTCTAGGAGTAGATTGATTTCTTTATACTATAATCATGTGGTTCATAAGTTGATTCTTCTATTAGATAAATTGAGTATTCATTAGGTCTATCTTCTGAGTCAGGGGAGCAATCAGATCAGGAACATTGTTGGCTGAAACCTTCATTCTTACTTCTGCTTTGGTACGAAGGTACAAAAAAAGGTTCCATCTTTGAATCAAGGTGGTTCTCTTCGATGTCAATACTGAACTATTTAGATTATGCCAATGATGTGGGATTTTTGTCTTTGAGAATCAATCAAAACTTCCCTTCAAAAGCATTGACGTAAAGGAAATAAACTGATGATGTCATAGGACTGTAATCTGTTGGAATCTGGTTGTATAACTTGTCAAATCTAGTAATGAGTTCCTTTACTGTTTCATACTCCCTTTTCTTTCTCTGATTAAACTGAGCCCCAATTTTCCCACCATATGCCTTTGTTGACCATCTGTCTTTGAATAATTTGGAAAAATATTCATAGGATGTGATATGATTGACAGGGATTGATATGAACTAATCAAGGGCTTCTTCATTCAATGATGAGGCAAACAAACTCATGAACACATCTTCATGCTCATTCCCTTCTTTGTCCATATCCCGACTCATGGTGTAAATATGATCCTCAATAATTATCACATTGTTTCCTCAGAACTTTGACAACCACTTGCTGAATTTTGTTGGCATTTTGTTAGGGTAACCTTGGATATTGGCCATGTTAAGGGGTTTGTAGAGGTCCCTTTCCCAAGGTAGATCCATTGGAACAAGAGGAAGGGTATTATGGAAAAGGTTTTTAACAACAGGAGACTTGAGAGGAGACCTTCTTTGGTAAAACTTAGAAGGCTTGAACCTCTGAGGGGGGAAATGTTTGGGTAAATAAGGATTCTGGGAAGGTGGAGTTGCCAGATGAGCTCGTCAAGGAAAATGGAAAGGGAATGTCCTTTAGGTGGAGTCACGAGGCAATCTAAGGGAAAGGCTCAGAGATATCTTACCATAGTGTCGTTAGGGTACGAAGAAGATTCAAAATCTTCCCCAGAAACGACGCCAAAATGTTATAGTGCAAGTTGTAGGTTGGGAAAATCCTGACCCAACCACAAAGAAATGGCTACAACTTGGGAATCCTACACCAAATGTCACCTCGATGTAGGTCCCACACTTCAAGGGTGACTAGGTCACTCTAGGGAGGCGATATCGGTGACCCTTGGGGGAAAGAGATTGATATGGATAGAAATGGAAGTGAATCCCCTTGAGGCCAAGTCTAAGTGGAGTGAAATTTGGGAAGATATGCCATGTAAATCAAGTGATTGTTGCCCCAAAGCTATAGTACTTCTCCAGATGATTGTACATGCCCAAGACAGAAGAAAATCCAACTTGCAATGATATAAATTAGTATGGATCAACAAGTTAAGTTTTCTTTTCCTAATTTGCAGCAATAGATGGCAATTTATATCAGCAAATAAAGCATCTAAAAGAGCATAGAAAGATCTAAACTGGTTAAGGAAATCAATATCAAGATTGGCAATGAACATAGGTTGAAAAATGGCACCTTGAAGTTGAATAAAGAAATCTGTTATAACATGTATATTTCTGCAGAAAATTGCAGCCTTATGGCTGTAGATTTCAGTCACTTACATCAGAAAATTACACCATCAAAATATGCCAATAGTTGTCCCAAAATATGCGCCCTAGTTAGTAGAGTAAATGAGCAAAATTTAGGAGCTAGTCTAGGGTTAGTTTAGGAGTTATGGTTAGTAGTTTATCTAGGTTAGATCAGCCCTAATGGCTGTAGGTTAGGTTTGTAACAGAAATTAAAGTAGTGAGAGAGAGGAGATGCCCTAAGAGGGGAAAACTCCTCTCAATGAGGAAAACCAACTTCAAGTAAGAAATCTTTCAAAAGATAAAAATTTGCATTTCCCAATGCAATGATTTTATATCTCCAATGCAGAAAATATATGACTAGTGCCTTTACTATTGGGTTAATGGAGTCAATTAAAATAAAGAGCTAGAAAAGCTACCTCCTTGGGGGTGTAAGCCCTTTTCCTTCCCAAGGCAAGTTTCTCTTGCTAGAGTTTAAGCTAAGAGGGTGTATGCCCTTATACTTCTCTTAGTAAACCCTTGTTTAAACAATAACATGAAGAATAAAATGATGAAGACTATGGTGGGGGTGTATTCCCTTATAATTCCCACCTAGATCCTAGCACAACAATCCTTGACTTGAAAGAATGATAGCATAAGAGTAAAATACCATACCAAAATCAAGAAATATGCTAAGATAATCCACCATAAAAGCTAGAAAGCATTCGTCCAAGGCTAGCACCTCACTCCTCCATCAACCATTCATCAAGATAACCATAAACAAGTACACAAGAGACAAATAGAGGCAAAGATAGAAAAAATTTCAGACCAATACTTCTCACAATGAGGAAGAGTTATGTTAAAATGAGATCTTATGATCTCTTATTTATACAAAATGTCACCAAGGTGACTTGTCCATAGATTAAGGGGTAAACCACAAGACTAGGGGTCAACAACCCTAATATTCCAACCTTTAACAAAGTAATATTAAAAAAATCATTTAAACTTTCACTTTTTCACAAATAAACCCTAATTTTACATGGACGTCTCCCCTTTAGGGGATTTTTTGCCACTTAGAAGAAGTTGTTGGTGTTGGAGAAGCATGGGTAGGCCCCCGAAGGCCACACGTCAAGAATCTAGACAATCTCGTCATGGTGAAGACCTTATTCTCCTCAGAACATCCATGTGTCAATGAGTGTCACCCCACCACCAAGCCCATTGTGGTACCTTCGTCCACAATGCACTTTTTCCAAGCCCATCAATTGCCTTTTATCTTTATTTCTTTTTATTTTATTTCAATGTAGCACAAGGAGAGGTTGAAGTTCACTTCCCTGTAGTGGTGACCATATGATGGAATGTTTACCCACAAACACCTAAAATGAGAAGGTTGGCTTGTGATGAGACCCCCTTTCTCTCAGCCATGAAACTAAGAGCCATTACCCTAGTTTGGTGACCTAATGATGTCAATGTCATACCACTAGATATTCATGGATGTGATAGGTCGGCTCGTGATGAGACCTCCTATCCTTCAACTAACCTTTTAGGCATTATTTATTATATTATGGGTCCCCTTTCCTCAAATATAAATGTTTCACTGCTTTCTCGGGTGATCCTTGGGTGAAGNATGGATATGGATAGAGATGGAAGTGAAGCCCCTAAAGGTCAAGTCTAAGTGGAGTGAAATGTGGGAAGAGATGCCTTGTAAATCAAGTGATCGTTTCCCCAAAGGTATAGTACTTCTCCAGATGATTGTACCTACCTGAGAGACAAGAAAATCCAACTTGCAATGATATATGTTAGTATGGATCAGAAAGTTAATCTTTCTATCCCTAATTTGCAACAATAGATGAAATTTATATCAGCAAATAAACCATCTAAATCAGCATACAAAGATCTAAATTGGTTAACGAAATCAGTATCAAGATTAGCAATGAACATAGGCTGAAAAATGGCACCTTGAAGCTAAATAAAACAAGTTGTTATAACATGTAAATTTCTGCAGAAAATTGTAGCCTTATGGATGTAGCTTTCAGTGACTTATATCAGAAAATTAAATCATCAAAATATATCAACATTTAGAGCAAAATATGTGCCCTAGTTAGTAGAGTAAATGAGCAAAATTTAGGAGCTAGTTTAGGGTTAGTTTAGGAGTTATGGTTAGTAGTTTATCTAGGTTATATAATCCCTAATGGATGTATGTTAGGGTTTGTAACAACAAGTAAAGTAGTGGGAGAGAGGGGACACCCTAAGAGGGGAAGACTCCTCTCAATGAGGCAAACCAACTTCAAGCAAGAAATCTTTCAAAAGATAAAAAATCACGTTTCCCATGGCAATGATTTTATATCTCCAATGGAAAAAATATATGACTAGTGCCTTTACTATTAGGTTAATGGAGTCAAATAAAAGAAATTTCTAGAGAATCTACCTCCTTGGGGGTGTAGGCCCTTTTACTTCCCAAGGCAAGTTTCTCTAGGTAGGGTTTAAGCTAAGAGGGTGTATGCCCATATACTTCTCTTAGAAAACCCTTGTTTAACCAGTAACATGAAGCATAAAATTATGAAGATTATGGTGGGGACGTATGCCCTTATACTTCCCACCTATATCCTAACACAACAATCCTTGACTTGAAAGAATGATAACATAAGAGAAAAAGGTCATACCAAAATCAAGAAATATGTTAAGATAATCCACCATAAAAGCTAGAAAGCATTCATCCAAGGTTAGTGCCTCACTCCTCTATCAACCATTCATAAAGATATCCATAAACTATTGCACAAGAGACAAATAGATCTAGATAGCGAAAATTTCAGACCAATACTTCTCATAATGAGGGATTGTTATGTTAAAATGAGATCTTATGATCTCTTATTTATACAAAATGTCACCAAGGTGACTTGACCATAGATTAAGGGGTAAACCCTAAGACTAGGGGTCACGTGGTAACCAGATGATGGCAATGCCACCCAAAAACACCTAGTGTAAATGAGAAGGTTGGCTCGTGATGAGACCCCTTTTCTCTCAGCCATGCATTTGAAAACCATTACCCTGGTTTGGTGACTAGATGATGGCAATGTCATACCACTAGATATTCATGGACGTGATAGGTCGACTCGTGATGAGACCTCCTATACTTCAACTAACATTTTAAGCATTCTTTATTATATTGTGGTTCCCCTTTACTCAAAGATAAGTGTTTCAATGCTTTCTTGGGTGATCCCTGGGTGAAGAATCTTGAAGGTTTATACAAGGCTTTTATCTTCTACCCAACATCAACCCCTTTAGGCCTTCAGCCCATTCTTCCCATATAATGAGGGACAACCCCTTCTTGGGTCAATGCACCCTAAAATCCGAAGAGATAAGGAAATGGAGGGGAATAATGATGGAAAGTGGTAAGTATGGTTGGGAATGGTACGATGGCTCTTTAAGGGAGTTCCTCGTAGAAAATGCATCCCCAAGGAAGACCACTTACTAGGGTAGATTCTCAACCACCAAGGTGAAGTAGGGAAAAAGGCATAATTTCCAAGCATATATTATGAAATCTAGATGAATATAAGATACACCATACTCAACTGGCTTAAATATTGAAATGATGCTCACCATAATATTGACTTGTACCTCATGGATCAAGGCCCACTTCCTTCTGGAAGCCACCTGATTTGGTGGATGATATCTAAAAATCTGTGACCATCTATGCTAGTGAGAGAGGTTTCCATCTGTGCAAAAGGGTATTGTTGGTCATGTAGTCTCTCGAAACTCCATATCTTCAACCTGAGGGCCTCAAGACATAATCTCCTTAGTTATCCACAAAATGTGGATAACATCTGGCTCCTACTTGGGGACACGTGCTCGTCGTAGAGTGCATGAGAATTGCAACATCTCCTGGTAGACTTGTGCCTACAAGGAAACATCAAAATTTCAAGTGTAGGATGGCCTAATCATCCTTATTCTCATATGATCATAATCAAAACCAACTAAGCTAGAAAAAGAAAATTTTGATTTTTTTTTTTTTTAAATTCTAATATAAGCATGAAATCAATATGCAAGTAGAGAAAAATGAAAATGAAATGCATCTAAACTAATATGAGCAATCAATATAAAAAATGAAGGGGAAAGAAAGAGGACTTGCCTACTTACCTAGGGCATGGGCCCTGAAGAAGTAATGTGACCCGAATGTATGGTTGGAGAAGAGATCCATCCACCAATAATGATATCTTTCTCCCATCTAATGCTTCGAGATAATACTTCTCTTTATCAGATTTCTTCTTGGTGATGTAGGGGCCAAACCATTATTTTTTTATCTTGTTGGTCATACCTAGGCTTTCCCTTTCTCTTGTCCCACATGAGAACAAGACTTCCTTCAGCAAAATCAATGCAAGGTGTATAATCAAAACTTGGAGGCTCCGCGTGGACTATCTCTTCGACCTTTTCTTCGTGTTTCTTATCTTCTTTCTTCAAAATTTGGATAGACCCTAGTTCCTTCCCATGGTATTTGACAATTTTCTCTTTGTATTAATCATTCCATGGGAGAAGTACATCTACGGAGTCTTCCTGCATGAAGGGTAGCTCAGATAGATCATACTCAATAGACTGTGTAGGCACATCATAATCACATTCACTGACATAATTAGGGCCATCATGATCCATCACATTTCTATCATCATTTTCCCGATTGTATAATATCTAGAAGGTACCATCTCCCATGGAAATGTCTGCATGGTTAAGGTCCATGCTAAGAAAATCCCCAAGAACAATAGGCTAGCTTTTGGATAAGAACATTCCCCAAGCATATGGAACACTAATTACCACTATGTCCATGAGGATACTGATATGTGGTAAATCAATCAGAAAAACCTCAACATCGTCACACACCTTGAGAACCTTGACCCTTTTAGAATCAATATCGCATACATTTCCATAAGGCCGGGTTGTCTTCAAACCAAATTTTTTCATCACCTTCAATGATATGACATTTGTTGAAGCCCCAAAATCAAGCATGCAGTTGTTCAAGAGGAGGCCATTCATGCCTAATGAAATGTATAAGGGAGGATACTTGTCCCTTGGCCGATAGAGATACATAGTGTTCAAAATGATGGGAGGAACTTCCTTTTCGGTTGGAATCTGTAAGACCGGAGGTGGAGGTGGTAGAGCTACCTTCTCTGCTGATGGAAGGCGAGTGCCAGGCTGAGGTGGAGGGGATGAAACTTCATTCATTCTAGTGTAGTTTAAATATTGCCTCCTAAGTTCCTTCTTCTGATCATCTGTCAAACGGTTCAAGGCTTGGATTATCCCTTCTCTTTCTCCTTGTCTTATGTCTTCATTGATCTGCTCTTGGGTAACTTGTTCCTTTTCAAAATTGCAAATCATATCAATATCGTCATGAGAATATTCATCTCCTCGGTGGCATTCATATTCTCTCTGGGGTTCTTGGCACAAGAGGCACCAAGCTTCTATGTCAATTGTCTCGACTGGATTTAGAGTATACAGGGCCTTCTCCTCTTGCTAAGGCCTTGGTTTCCAACCTGTGGTATCTATCAATTGTCTGGTAAATTGAGGTCTAGGAGTAGATTGATTTCTTTATACTATAATCATGTGGTTCATAAGTTGATTCTTCTATTAGATAAATTGAGTATTCATTAGGTCTATCTTCTGAGTCAGGGGAGCAATCAGATCAGGAACATTGTTGGCTGAAACCTTCATTCTTACTTCTGCTTTGGTACGAAGGTACAAAAAAAGGTTCCATCTTTGAATCAAGGTGGTTCTCTTCGATGTCAATACTGAACTATTTAGATTATGCCAATGATGTGGGATTTTTGTCTTTGAGAATCAATCAAAACTTCCCTTCAAAAGCATTGACGTAAAGGAAATAAACTGATGATGTCATAGGACTGTAATCTGTTGGAATCTGGTTGTATAACTTGTCAAATCTAGTAATGAGTTCCTTTACTGTTTCATACTCCCTTTTCTTTCTCTGATTAAACTGAGCCCCAATTTTCCCACCATATGCCTTTGTTGACCATCTGTCTTTGAATAATTTGGAAAAATATTCATAGGATGTGATATGATTGACAGGGATTGATATGAACTAATCAAGGGCTTCTTCATTCAATGATGAGGCAAACAAACTCATGAACACATCTTCATGCTCATTCCCTTCTTTGTCCATATCCCGACTCATGGTGTAAATATGATCCTCAATAATTATCACATTGTTTCCTCAGAACTTTGACAACCACTTGCTGAATTTTGTTGGCATTTTGTTAGGGTAACCTTGGATATTGGCCATGTTAAGGGGTTTGTAGAGGTCCCTTTCCCAAGGTAGATCCATTGGAACAAGAGGAAGGGTATTATGGAAAAGGTTTTTAACAACAGGAGACTTGAGAGGAGACCTTCTTTGGTAAAACTTAGAAGGCTTGAACCTCTGAGGGGGGAAATGTTTGGGTAAATAAGGATTCTGGGAAGGTGGAGTTGCCAGATGAGCTCGTCAAGGAAAATGGAAAGGGAATGTCCTTTAGGTGGAGTCACGAGGCAATCTAAGGGAAAGGCTCAGAGATATCTTACCATAGTGTCGTTAGGGTACGAAGAAGATTCAAAATCTTCCCCAGAAACGACGCCAAAATGTTATAGTGCAAGTTGTAGGTTGGGAAAATCCTGACCCAACCACAAAGAAATGGCTACAACTTGGGAATCCTACACCAAATGTCACCTCGATGTAGGTCCCACACTTCAAGGGTGACTAGGTCACTCTAGGGAGGCGATATCGGTGACCCTTGGGGGAAAGAGATTGATATGGATAGAAATGGAAGTGAATCCCCTTGAGGCCAAGTCTAAGTGGAGTGAAATTTGGGAAGATATGCCATGTAAATCAAGTGATTGTTGCCCCAAAGCTATAGTACTTCTCCAGATGATTGTACATGCCCAAGACAGAAGAAAATCCAACTTGCAATGATATAAATTAGTATGGATCAACAAGTTAAGTTTTCTTTTCCTAATTTGCAGCAATAGATGGCAATTTATATCAGCAAATAAAGCATCTAAAAGAGCATAGAAAGATCTAAACTGGTTAAGGAAATCAATATCAAGATTGGCAATGAACATAGGTTGAAAAATGGCACCTTGAAGTTGAATAAAGAAATCTGTTATAACATGTATATTTCTGCAGAAAATTGCAGCCTTATGGCTGTAGATTTCAGTCACTTACATCAGAAAATTACACCATCAAAATATGCCAATAGTTGTCCCAAAATATGCGCCCTAGTTAGTAGAGTAAATGAGCAAAATTTAGGAGCTAGTCTAGGGTTAGTTTAGGAGTTATGGTTAGTAGTTTATCTAGGTTAGATCAGCCCTAATGGCTGTGGGTTAGGTTTGTAACAGAAATTAAAGCAGTGAGAGAGAGGAGATGCCCTAAGAGGGGAAAACTCCTCTCAATGAGGAAAACCAACTTCAAGTAAGAAATCTTTCAAAAGATAAAAATTTGCGTTTCCCAATCCAATGATTTTATATCTCCAATGCAGAAAATATATGACTAGTGCCTTTACTATTGGGTTAATGGAGTCAATTAAAATAAAGAGCTATAAAAGCTACCTCCTTGGGGGTGTAATCCCTTTTACTTCCCAAGGCAAGTTTCTCTTGCTAGAGTTTAAGCTAAGAGGGTGTATGCCCTTATACTTCTCTTAGCAAACCCTTGTTTAAACAATAACATGAAGAATAAAATGATGAAGACTATGGTGGGGGTGTATTCCCTTATAATTCCCACCTGGATCCTAGCACAACAATCCTTGACTTGAAAGAATGATAGCATAAGAGTAAAATACCATACCAAAATCAAGAAATATGCTAAGATAATCCACCATAAAAGCTAGAAAGCATTCGTCCAAGGCTAGCACCTCACTCCTCCATCAACCATTCATCAAGATAACCATAAACAAGTACACAAGAGACAAATAGAGGCAAAGATAGAAAAAATTTCAGACCAATACTTCTCACAATGAGGAAGAGTTATGTTAAAATGAGATCTTATGATCTCTTATTTATACAAAATGTCACCAAGGTGACTTGTCCATAGATTAAGGGGTAAACCACAAGACTAGGGGTCAACAACCCTAATATTCCAACCTTTAACAAAGTAATATTAAAAAAATCATTTAAACTTTCACTTTTTCACAAATAAACCCTAATTTTACATGGACGTCTCCCCTTTAGGGGATTTTTTGCCACTTAGAAGAAGTTGTTGGTGTTGGAGAAGCATGGGTAGGCCCCCGAAGGCCACACGTCAAGAATCTAGACAATCTCGTCATGGTGAAGACCTTATTCTCCTCAGAACATCCATGTGTCAATGAGTGTCACCCCACCACCAAGCCCATTGTGGTACCTTCGTCCACAATGCACTTTTTCCAAGCCCATCAATTGCCTTTTATCTTTATTTCTTTTTATTTTATTTCAATGTAGCACAAGGAGAGGTTGAAGTTCACTTCCCTGTAGTGGTGACCATATGATGGAATGTTTACCCACAAACACCTAAAATGAGAAGGTTGGCTTGTGATGAGACCCCCTTTCTCTCAGCCATGAAACTAAGAGCCATTACCCTAGTTTGGTGACCTAATGATGTCAATGTCATACCACTAGATATTCATGGATGTGATAGGTCGGCTCGTGATGAGACCTCCTATCCTTCAACTAACCTTTTAGGCATTATTTATTATATTATGGGTCCCCTTTCCTCAAATATAAATGTTTCACTGCTTTCTCGGGTGATCCTTGGGTGAAG
>JZKD02S1817945.1:58239-73003 GCA_000966675.3 Picea glauca | reverse complement strand
ACTTGATGAAAAGATTCTAGTTGTAATAGTTGGATGTATTGTGCCTCTCTCTTTGCATATGTGTTTCCTGTTATCTTAATTTCATATCTTTTGTTCTCTATTTCGGAATGAATTTTCGAACTTGTGGATTCAATGGACAACACCCCTTGTTCATGCCACTTAGACAAAACGTTTTCTTCTAATTCTAACTCGGAATTCGCCCGCAGTGGCGCTCTTGAGTTACTTTTTGTGTTTTCTCCTGCCACATTACAGTTTTTACACTGAAGGTTGTTGCTCGCCTATCCTTATCCTCTCAAGTCCAATCACTGAGTCATTTATCTCTGTCATTTCCTCAAATCGACTCGATAGCCCTAGTCCTACTTTCTTGCACCAATATAACCAGGACCCATTATCTTAAAGGTGTTTGAATCTAGCCATTTGTTTCCAAAGTCATATCCTGCACGGATACCACACCCTTTCTGAGAGAGCCCTCTCCAAATCTGAAAGGCTAGTTTGGGGTCTCAAAGTTGGTTGAAAAAGTTACCTTCTTCGACTGTTTATCAACCAACAAATTTACGAAGTGCTAACATTTATGGCGCCGTTGTCGGGGACGAAGTTGAAAAGATTTTCCTCGGGAGAACGACAAAAGTTGCAGTTTGACCCCTGAGGGTAACAGAGGGAAAAACACCCATATTGGTTGAAACCTTTACCCTAGTGACTCAAGTCCAAACAAACCAGTAGCCCTAAAGTAGCACTACTCATGAAACCTGGCTCCAAAAATGTTTTACTCTAGAGTGAATCCTGACCTAAATCCCCCTGAGCCTATGTGTGACCCCGAGAAGATTCTGTGCAAGGCTAGAGAGCAGGTGCCAGACCCATTTTATTTCCTGGATAGAAGTCTGTCCTTTCCCAAAGACGATGCACAAAGCATTGACAACCTTGAGTTTGAAGTACTTTTTGAGCAAACTCTATTTAGGTCTAAGTCAGAAAGCAGTTTGGACAAGACTGTTTTCAACCCGAACAATTTCCAAGCCCTAGTGACAAATAATATCCCCCAAAGTCTGAATCCCCCTAGGGCTATGGCTTCTAGATTCACTCCACTCATCCTACCAACCCAGTTACATGACTTGCCTTAGAATTATAACCAAAGAATCAGACTCTACGATGTTGAGGGAAATGTTTCCATCGAGAGACACCTGGACTGGTTTAATGACTTTGTCGACCTAGAGGAGGTGGACTACGCAGATGCAAAAATGAGGCTTTTTGTGTAAATCCTTTTAGAAGAAGTAAGAAATAGGTTCAAATCCCTCCTGCCTATGAGCATTCGAGACTTCTCCACATTTGAAAGGTCGTTCCTAAACAAATGGGGGGATAAGAAAAATCATTTGCAGTTGCTAACACAATACAATAATATGAAGAAAGAACCGGAGGAGATAGTGCAAGAATTCTCGGCTCGTTTCTTGAAGGTGTACAACTCCATCCCTGCAGAAGTGAAGCCCCCCTCAGGTGCTGTGCAGTTGTGGTACACAGATTCCTTCGACAGTGACTTTGCTCTGTTGCTGAGAGAAAGAAGATCGATGAGTCTAGACGCCATAATGAGTAATGTTGTCGAGGTTGAAGTGAACATGATGGCATCAGGGAAGATAAAACCAAGGTTCAACCGGAGAAACAAGAGACCCCAAGGAGATGCACAATCGTTGATGTTGCGGTCCTCAGATGATAAGTTTGACATGATGATGAAGACCATGGAAAAGTTTATGGAGAGAATGTTTGTGGGGAACAAGCCTGCTACGCGAGAACAAAATGACCCACAACATAGAAATAAAAATATTCGGAGGGGTCATATTCCTCAAATCAAGCAGTGAGACCCAGGTGACTAGTAGAAAAGACCTCCTTTCCAAAAAAACTATGCAGACAAGGATTTCGACCAGATGCATTGTTATGATGACAAAAACCAGCGCATGTTCTTGATAAAGAGTGAGCACGATCGATATATGAGCCGAAACGAAGACTTCACGTTGGAAACCGATGATGGTATGGTACTCAAAATAGATGATGCATTTTCTTGGGAGACAAAAGAATTCAAGAAAGGTTATCAAAATGCTATCATGTAGTTCCAGAAGAGGTACAACCTCTGGAGCAAAGATGTACCTGCCGATTTGCAACAAACAAACTTTGTAAAGAAGCCTACAACAGATACACCTTCCATGAGCCGACCAAGACCAGATAGCATGGCCAAGGACGTGACAGAAAAGGCCAAGTCAAAGGAGGCGGTCCCCAAGAAAGATTCAGAGACAGGCCAAGATACGAGAGGAAAAGAGGTAGAAAAAACTTCTTCCCCTTTTAATTTTGAACACGAAATGGCCAATATCAAGATCTCCATCCATTTCAATGAGATTATTAGAAAGGGCGAGTATCGAGAACAAATCATTAAAATGATGAAAATGGGAGGGGCCCCTGATACTCTGAATATTCAAGATGATAACCCCACCATCCTTTTTGGTCTGCGTGTCAAAGAGATAAGTGATGCCAAAGACGTCCCTTCATTCTATGTCAGTCTATAGATTCATGACCTGACCTTGCATAACGCCATGCTTAATTCTGGCACGTCGCACAATCTCATGCCAAAGGTGATCATGGATGAATTGGGTTTGGAGGTCACTAGGCCATACAAGGAACTTTTCTCTTTCGATTCGAGGAAAGTCAAATGTTTGGGTCTTATCAAAGGCCTAGTTGTATCATTGGCTCAAATCCCCGCTAAGAACCTGGTCATGGACGTAGTCGTCGCAGACATACCCCCGAAGTTTGACATGCTGCTCTCGAGATCGTGGGCTACAAATTTGAAAGGTAATTTACAGATGGATATGACGTATTCCACTATCCCTGTCTTTGGCTATGACAAAAGGTTGTACAAATAAGTGTTGATGAAGTACATGGTAAGCAACAAGACACAGCCCCACAATCATCCTATATACATTTTTCACACTGAAGTGGGGTCATTTATATTCTCCAATGACTTTAGCTTTGGAGAAGAAGAATCGACGACCATCACAACAACTGACAAGAAAACCGTGCAGGAAACAAGAGAGTGCGTCGACCCAGAAGACCACGCAAAAAATGGGGTGTGGAACATGAGTTTTGACGATGCAGTCAAAAAATAAGGAGTTGGGACTGGTATATGGGTGAGCCCCCCTGAAGCAAGCATGAATTTGCGTTCATACAAGCTTGCATTTGAATGCACTAACAACATGGCCGAGTATGAAGCACTAATATTGGGTTTACAAGTTTTGAAAGAACTAGACACGTAGAGGATAGCAGTGCGTGAAGATTTCGAGTTGATCATAAATCAAGTGAAGGGTGTGTATCAGACCAAACACCCCAGACTATGAGCGTAAAAAAATTTTTCTTTGGACCTTCTCGAAGGATTTTCAGAGTATGACTTGACTGCTATCCCCAGAGAATAGAATGAGATCACCAATGCGTTGGCCACCTTGGCCTCGGTTTTCAAGATTCCTAATCTTCCAGATAAAAGGTATGAAATCGAGGTTAGGCACAGACCGATAGTGCCTGACAACATCAAACACTGGCAGGTGTTTGACGATGAAAAGCAAGTGGAAATATTCCTCCTCATGAGAGACGAGTTCACTAACACAAACATTGATGGGGAATATTGTGGTGACGAAGGTGAGAGCGCAAATGCACGCAGTGACGACGACCCTTTCCAAAACCACATCATGGAAAGGGATATAATACAACTGAAGAACAATATCATTCCAAAGGGTTTGGTGCCGCTATAAAAGTTGTTTGACAAAAATGATGTTGCTAAGAACCCCAAGATCACCACAAGCGAAGAAGACATGGAGGACTGCAACATCAAGACTGAGGAACATCTGAAGATGGTAAAATTATCAAAGACACTTAGTCCAGAGGTCAAGTAGGATTATGTAAAGCTCATGAAGGATTTCCCGGATGTCTTTGCGTCGACTTACGATGACTTGAAAGTGTATGAAACGAAGGTGATCCAACATGTTATCCCTCTCAAGGAAGATTAGAAGCCTTTCAAACAAAAGATGAGAGGAATAAATCCCTTGTTATTGTCTTTGATCGAGAAAGAGGTAAAGAAGATTTTTGATGCCAAAATTATTGTTTATTTAAGATTCTCGAAGTGGGTAGCTAACCTAGTACCCGTAAGAAAGAAAATCGGTGAGATAAGACTGTGCGTAGACTTCCAAAAATTAAATAAGGTGTCTCTAAAAGACCACTACCCCCTTCCCAATATGGACTACATCCTGGAAAAGGTAGTGGGATCTCAGAAGATGTCCATGCTAGATGGGTTCTCAAGATATAACCAAATCATGGTCCACCTGGAAGACAAAGAGAAGACAACCTTCACCACTCTGTGGGTAACATTCATGTACGCTAAGATGTCGTTCAGCCTGATGAACGCCAGTGCCACTTTTTAGAGGGAAATGGGCATCACATTTGCTAATGAAAAGGATAAATTCATTGTGATTTATTTGGACGATATCATAGTGTATTCTACCTCTGAAAAACAACATCTCGAGCATCTGAAGAGGGTTTTCCAAAAGTGTAGAAAGTTTGGCATATCACTGAATCCAAAGAAATCACATTTCACGGTGGAAGAAGGGAAGATTTTGGGGCACATCATTTCCAAAGAAGGCATTAAAATAGACCCCAACAGGGTTGAAGGGATCTTGAAGATCGCCACCCCATGCAGTAAAAAGGAGGTACAATCTTTCTTGGGTAAGGTGAACGTTTTTAGGAGATTCATCCCAAACCTGGAAGAAATCATAAAACATATAACTTACATGCTCAGGAAGGGAAACGAGATTAAGTGGAACCCAGAGGCCAAGAAATATTTTGAAGATATCAAAGTGGCACTGACTAAAGCCCCTGTGATAGCCAACCCAGACTTTATGAAAGATTTCCTCCTTTTTTCATTCGCCTCAAAACACACTATTGTTGGCGTACTATAGCAGAAGGATGGACATGATTTTGAGAAACCCATAACCTACTTCAGTCAGACACTATGCGAAGCTCCCCTAAGGTACGATATTATGGAAAAGNGCACATCATTTCCAAAGAAGGCATTAAAATAGACCCCAACAGGGTTGAAGGGATCTTGAAGATCGCCACCCCATGCAGTAAAAAGGAGGTACAATCTTTCTTGGGTAAGGTGAACTTTTTGAGGAGATTCATCCCAAACCTGGAAGAAATAATAAAACATATAACTTACATGCTCAGGAAGGGAAACGAGATTAAGTGGAACCCAGAGGCCAAGAAATATTTCGAAGATATCAAAGTGGCACTGACTAAAGCCCCTGTGCTAGCCAACCCAGACTTTATGAAATATTTCCTCCTTTTTTCATTCGCCTCAAAACACACTATTGTTGGCGTACTATAGCAGAAGGATGGACATGATTTTGAGAAACCCATAACCTACTTCAGCCGGACACTATGCGAAGCTCCCCTAAGGTACGATATTATGGAAAAGTAGGCGTATGCCTTAATAAAAGATTTGAAAGAATTTAGGACATACATACTGCACTCCCATGTCATTGCTTATGTGCCCAATAGTTCAGTAAAGGACATCCTGACTCAACCTGACCTAGAAGGAAGGAGAGGAAAGTGGATAGCAGCCATGTTAGAATATGATCTTGAGATCAAGCCTACAAAGCTAGTCAAAGGTCATGGCCTCATGAATTTTATGGCGTAGTCGGACTGTGAGGCTGTAGGAATGAACTTCATTGTCAATCTGTCAGAATGCCCTCAAGAAGAAAAATATGCGCATGTGCCTTAGCGTTTCATTGATTCACCATGGTATATAGACATCATATATGTATTGGAAAATCTCTAGGCCCCTCTAGGCATGAGTAAGACTAAGGCTAGATTCCTCAAGCTTAAAGAAGTTAAGTTCTGCATCCTGGAAAATTCACTATACTGGAAAGATTCTGGAGGAATACTATTAAGTTGTTTACTGGAGGACAACGTGAAATAGGCTATATAGGAATTTCACAGAGGCGACTGCGGAGGGCACCACTATTGGAAGACCACCACGCACAAGATCCCGAGGGTGGGTTATTACTGTCCGACAATATTTGTTGATGTATATAAAGAGGTCTCCAGCTGCCATGAGTGCCATATTTTCGATGGGAGAAGAAAGATGCAGTCCCTACCATTAAAGCCAATCTCAGTCGAAGTGCCCTTCATGTAGTGGGGCCTAGATTTCATAGGAGAGATAAATCTGCCATCCTCCACGCAACATAAATGGATTCTAACGACCACCGATTATTTTACGAAATGGATTGAGGAGGTCCCCACAAAGAAAGCAACCGACACGATCATCATACAGTTCCTTGAGACAAACATCTTGTGAATGTTTGGGTGTCCTGTTAAAATCATAACAGATAATGCGGCCGCATTCAAGTATAAAAGGATGGAGAATTTTTTCCAGGATTATAACATAACCCTGGGGCATTCCACGACATATTATCCACAAGGAAACGAGTTAGCGGAATCCTCAAATAAGATCCTAACAAGGATCAACAAAAGGCTCTTACAGGACAACAAGAGAGCCTGGCATAAGAATCTTATCTACACATTGTGGGTAGATTGGATTACCACCAAAAAATCCATATCAACGTCACCTTTCCAGATCGTTTACGGCACAGACATAATTTTCCCCACTGCACTGGGGCCGCCCGTTAGGAAGTTGTTGCAAGAGCAGGAGGCTGAGACAAATGATGTGCAAAGAAGGATAAACCAGTTGATTCACATGCAACAGGTGTATAATCGATCTCAGCTCCATCAAGAGATGACAAAGAAATATTTCGACAAACATTTCAAGTAGGAAGATTTCTAGGTAGAAGATGTGGTGTTGAGATGGGATGCGAGAAATGAAGGTATAGGAAAGCACAGAAAGTTTGATCACCTTTGGATAGGGTCGTACAAGATCAGCGCATACTGCGGAGACAATGCTTATTTCCTAGAAGGATTGGATGGAGAGTGTCTTGGTTGCGGGCCTGTAAACAACAGGTTCCTCAAACTTTACCTGATGAAATAAAATATGTTTAAGTCATTTGTCATTGTAAATAGTCTTTTTATTTTTGTGTCGACTCAGTAGGTCAACAGAAAATTGAAGCCCGAAGCGAAGGCCCTAAGTTTATGATGAAGTCTTAGAAGTTGTGTCAATGAGTCTAGTTTGTTTTCTATCCGTCATTTATATTTCTTAGTGTCTAGAGGTCGAATAAAGCCCAATGGTCAAGAACCTGGTCTATTGTTCTTTGCTACCTCACAGGGAGGATAGAATCCTCGTTGGATCTAGCTGTTAGCGCTGCCATTTTTCTTTCCATTTAGAGTCATTTTTGAGTCACATTATGACCCATGCAACCAAACATGTGAAGTCAGGTACATAGCACCGTGAGGTTGAAGTCAACAAATGGTTGGTTGGCCCTTGGAAATGGAAAAGGGTGTCAGAGTTNTTTCATTGATTCACCATGGTATATAGACATCATATATGTATTGGAAAATCTCTAGGCCCCTCTAGGCATGAGTAAGACTAAGGCTAGATTCCTCAAGCTTAAAGAAGTTAAGTTCTGCATCCTGGAAAATTCACTATACTGGAAAGATTCTGGAGGAATACTATTAAGTTGTTTACTGGAGGACAACGTGAAATAGGCTATATAGGAATTTCACAGAGGCGACTGCGGAGGGCACCACTATTGGAAGACCACCACGCACAAGATCCCGAGGGTGGGTTATTACTGTCCGACAATATTTGTTGATGTATATAAAGAGGTCTCCAGCTGCCATGAGTGCCATATTTTCGATGGGAGAAGAAAGATGCAGTCCCTACCATTAAAGCCAATCTCAGTCGAAGTGCCCTTCATGTAGTGGGGCCTAGATTTCATAGGAGAGATAAATCTGCCATCCTCCACGCAACATAAATGGATTCTAACGACCACCGATTATTTTACGAAATGGATTGAGGAGGTCCCCACAAAGAAAGCAACCGACACGATCATCATACAGTTCCTTGAGACAAACATCTTGTGAATGTTTGGGTGTCCTGTTAAAATCATAACAGATAATGCGGCCGCATTCAAGTATAAAAGGATGGAGAATTTTTTCCAGGATTATAACATAACCCTGGGGCATTCCACGACATATTATCCACAAGGAAACGAGTTAGAGGAATCCTCAAATAAGAGCCTAACAAGGATCAACAAAAGGCTCTTACAAGACAACAAGAGAGTCTGGCATAAGAATCTTATCTACACATTGTGGGTAGATCGGATTACCACCAAAAAATCCATATCAACTTCACCTTTCCAGATCGTTTACGACGCAGACATAATTTTCCCCACTGCACTGGGGCCGCCCGTTAGGAAGTTGTTGCAAGAGCAGGAGGTTGAGACAAATGATGTGCAAAGAAGGATAAACCAGTTGATTCACATGCAACAGGTGTATAATCGATCTCAGATCCATCAAGAGATGACAAAGAAATATTTCGACAAACATTTCAAGCAGGAAGATTTCTAGGTAGAAGATTTGGTGTTGAGATGGGATGTGAGAAATGAAGGTATAGGAAAGCACATAAACTTCGATCACCTTTGGATAGGGTCGTACAAGATCAGCGCGTACTGTGGAGACAATGCTTATTTCCTAGAAGGATTGGATGGAGAGTGTCTTGGTTGCGGGCCTGTAAACAACAGGTTCCTCAAACTTTACCTGATGAAATAAAATATGTTTAAGTCATTTGTCATTGTAAATAGTCTTTTTATTTTTGTGTCGACTCAGTAGGTCAACAGAAAATTGAAGCCCGAAGCGAAGGCCCTAAGTTTATGATGAAGTCTTAGAAGTTGTGTCAATGAGTCTAGTTTGTTTTCTATCCGTCATTTATATTTCTTAGTGTCTAGAGGTCGAATAAAGCCCAATGGTCAAGAACCTGGTCTATTGTTCTTTGCTACCTCACAGGGAGGATAGAATCCTCGTTGGATCTAGCTGTTAGCGCTGCCATTTTTCTTTCCATTTAGAGTCATTTTTGAGTCACATTATGACCCATGCAACCAAACATGTGAAGTCAGGTACATAGCACCGTGAGGTTGAAGTCAACAAATGGTTGGTTGGCCCTTGGAAATGGAAAAGGGTGTCAGAGTTYGGAATTGTATATGTGGTACAGGCATGTCTTTTTCACAAGGTCGAATCYYGTTAAGAAGYYAGTTTCCATGCACCCAGGTCGAGTCAAGTGGTTAATGAAGGTCACATTGGMAAGTACAATAGTTATTATCGGTTCATCATGAAGKCTGAGAGAATGAAAAAKCACGGCGTGTGTATTAGGMATGCCCAACAAGACTTACCACCTGCATCCTGCATGTAGGGATTTKCCATGGAAAACCTACAACTCGAATTGAGACATCTCGTCGCCTTAAATTCATTGTCCTTCAGTATGATTTATTTCTCTTGGTCAGTTCGTTATAAATATTAGATGCTTGGCATTCTCCAAAATCATAGAACCAACCTAGAACTCTATTCGTGATTCTTATTACCAGTCCATCTTGTTCAGAACCTTCCCTCCTGTGCATTTGTTAAATTCATTGGACGCAGGATACTCCTTGGTTGCACCATGGAAACCTCTCAGAGCACAGGGAAGGGCATGCGAAGTAGTAGAAATAAAAGGTATGATCCCCAAAAGGACTGGTATTCATTCTCACCAGTGGCAGGCATCCCTAGAGATGCGAAAGAAACTTTCCTCTTACCCGCAGAGAGGGCCACATCAGATCGTGAAACAACCAAAGTAGCGAAATTCATACAGGCAGGGGAGACAGTAAGAGCCCTCTCCTCCCAAAAATAGCTACCTCGAAGGAGGGGTAGACTGAGAAAGAATAAATATATCATGGAAACTCAAATTGCAGTAGAACCGTGCGCCATATTGATAGCTGAAAGACTACTTAGACACGCTATCCGGCTAGAACCTGCTAGGAAATCGAATCGCAAAAGTGGGAACAGAGCAAGGAGAGTGTATGTTGCGGGAGAAAATGAGGAAACTCCATCTCAGTAGCTGAAGCAAGAAAATATGGATATTTCCGATCTCTATCAGGAAAACATGGAATTAAGGTGACAACTAGCGATGAAGACCGTGGAAGCGTCAGTTGCACAGAGTCACGAGGGGAACGTGGTGTTAGCACAAGGTTGGTTAAGCTGTCAAGTGTCAAGAACAAGCATTGAAAACACTCTCACAAGGTTTCAAGCATCAAAATAACCCATGTATTTACGTTACCTAATTGCACACAGAAAAACAGGCGGGCGCTACCGAAATTCTGGCAGAGGCTGAATTGTTCAAAGTTATTCTGCCAATTTTGAGTCACTAATTTAAAGCTTGGATTGTGAACAATTGAGAAGGTATTCTTGAAAAATGGAGGAGGTTTTTGTTTATAACATTCCAAATAATAAAAACCTCTCTTGGTTTTTCAAAATGTGTTATGGTTTGAGAAATATTAGACATAGAAGTGGCGCTACCAATTGTTTTACAACGACACTACCTAATTTCCTATAACGGTCACGGTTTTGATATTCGCCTTGTTGGGAGGTTTCCACCTGTCAAGGAGGATTTGAACAGATTATTGAGGATCAATTATATTTCAAGGGACACCTACACCTAATATTTAGCTCCAGAAAATGCCTCATGCAATGAGGTGGAGACATTTTATTAATGACTTCCAACAAATTCCTAAAAATTAGCAGTTTGTTGGATTTTTGTCTCTTTGATTGTTGCCACCTATCTCCAAGGTTTAGAATCCAATGGAGGAGATGGGATTCAACCTCCTAAGGTTATGAGGATTTTGTTTTCTATTTAAGGAATGAAATATCTCTTGGAAAGAGGATTCATGAGCCAAGGGAGGCCGAGAGGCTCTGTTTTTGTACTTTGACAAATTAATTTGAAGATAGCATCTCTTATCATTTTTCGTGTTAAGAATTCATTTGTAAAAGGAAGTGATGTTTAGCTATTTTTTTTCTTTGTTTTGACTCTTAAGCTTTGTTCTTCTTCAACAACAAGTGTGAGAGGGTTTCTTAGGAGGATCCTTTGAGATCTTCTACCTTGNGGAGACAATGCTTATTTCCTAGAAGGATTGGATGGAGAGTGTCTTGGTTGCGGGCCTGTAAACAACAGGTTCCTCAAACTTTACCTGATGAAATAAAATATGTTTAAGTCATTTGTCATTGTAAATAGTCTTTTTATTTTTGTGTCGACTCAGTAGGTCAACAGAAAATTGAAGCCCGAAGCGAAGGCCCTAAGTTTATGATGAAGTCTTAGAAGTTGTGTCAATGAGTCTAGTTTGTTTTCTATCCGTCATTTATATTTCTTAGTGTCTAGAGGTCGAATAAAGCCCAATGGTCAAGAACCTGGTCTATTGTTCTTTGCTACCTCACAGGGAGGATAGAATCCTCGTTGGATCTAGCTGTTAGCGCTGCCATTTTTCTTTCCATTTAGAGTCATTTTTGAGTCACATTATGACCCATGCAACCAAACATGTGAAGTCAGGTACATAGCACCGTGAGGTTGAAGTCAACAAATGGTTGGTTGGCCCTTGGAAATGGAAAAGGGTGTCAGAGTTCGGAATTGTATATGTGGTACAGGCATGTCTTTTTCACAAGGTCGAATCTTGTTAAGAAGCTAGTTTCCATGCACCCAGGTCGAGTCAAGTGGTTAATGAAGGTCACATTGGAAAGTACAATAGTTATTATCGGTTCATCATGAAGGCTGAGAGAATGAAAAATCACGGCGTGTGTATTAGGCATGCCCAACAAGACTTACCACCTGCATCCTGCATGTAGGGATTTGCCATGGAAAACCTACAACTCGAATTGAGACATCTCGTCGCCTTAAATTCATTGTCCTTCAGTATGATTTATTTCTCTTGGTCAGTTCGTTATAAATATTAGATGCTTGGCATTCTCCAAAATCATAGAACCAACCTAGAACTCTATTCGTGATTCTTATTACCAGTCCATCTTGTTCAGAACCTTCCCTCCTGTGCATTTGTTAAATTCATTGGACGCAGGATACTCCTAGGTTGCACCATGGAAACCTCTCAGAGCACAGGGAAGGGCACACAAAGTAGTAGAAATAAAATGTATGATCCCCAAAAGGACTGGTATTCATTCTCACCAACGGCAGGCATCCCTAGAGACGCGAAAGAAACTTTCCTCTTACCCGCAGAGAGGGCCACATCAGATCGTGAAACAACCAAAGTAGCGAATTTCATACAGGAAGGGGAGACAGTAATAGCCCTCTCCTCCCAAAAATAGCTACCTCGGAGGAGGGGTAGATTGAGAAAGAATAAATATATCATGGAAACTAAAATTGCAGTAGAACCGTGCGCCATATTGATAGTTGAAAGACTACTTAGACACGCTATCCGGCTAGAACCTGCTAGGAAATCGAATCGCGAAAGTGGGAACAGAGCAAGGAGAGTGGATGTTGCGGGAAAAAATGAGGAAACTCCATATCAGTAGCTGAAGCAAGAAAATCTGGATATTTCCAATCTCTATTAGGAAAACATGGAATTAAGGCGACAACTAGCGATGAAGACCGCGGAAGCGTCAGTTGCACAGAGTCACGAGGGGAACGTGGTGTTAGCACAAGGTTGGTTAAGCTGCCAAGTGTCAAGAACAAGCATTGAAAACACTCTCACAAGGTTTCAAGCATCAAAATAACCCATGTATTTACGTTACCTAATTGCACACAGAAAAACAGGCGGGCGTTACCGAAATTCTGGTAGAGGCTGAATTGTTCAAAGTTATTCTGCCAATTTTGAGTCACTAATTTAAAGCTTGGATTGTGAACAATTGAGAAGGTATTTTTGAAAAATGGAGGAGGTTTTTGTTTATAACATTCCAAATAATAAAAACCTCTCTTAGTTTTTCAAAATGTGTTATGGTTTGAGAAATATTAGACATATAAGTGGCGCTATCAATTGTTTTACAATGACACTACCTAATTTCCTATAACCGTCACAGTTTTGATATTCGCCTTGTTGGGAGGTTTCCACCTGTCAAGGAGGATTCGAACAGATTATTGAGAATCAATTAGATTTCAAGGGACACCTACACCTAATATTTAGCTCCAGCAAATGCCTCATGCAATGAGGTGGAGACATTTTATTAATGACTTCCAACAAATTCCTAAAAATTAGCAGTTTGTTGGATTTTTGTCTCTTTGATTGTTGCCACCTATCTCCAAGGTTTAGAATCCAATGGAGGAGATGGGATTCAACCTCCTAAGGTTATGAGGATTTTGTTTTCTATTTAAGGAATGAAATATCTCTTGGAAAGAGGATTCATGAGCCAAGGGAGGCCGAGAGGCTCTGTTTTTGTACTTTGACAAATTAATTTGAAGATAGCATCTCTTATCATTTTTCGTGTTAAGAATTCATTTGTAAAAGGAAGTGATGTTTAGCTATTTTTTTTCTTTGTTTTGACTCTTAAGATTTGTTCTTCTTCAACAACAAGTGTGAGATGGTTTCTTAGGAGGATCCTTTGAGATCTTCTACCTTGTGTGTTGCTAAATCTCTTCTGAAAAGGATCTTCAGATTATGATTCTTCTTCAAATATATCAATAGTATTTGTGAAAAGGATTTTCATGTATTTCTATTTGTAGTTCTATGTTTTCTCATAAAATTCTTCCACCTGAAAGCCTTGAAAGGCTAAACATTGCTTTTGGATGATCTATTTTGTTGCATTTGGAAGATGATTTGCAGGGATAAATTCATATGATTTGTCAAGTCAAGCAGATAGCTTCAGCCCTACCTCTCTCATAATTTCAAAACCAACTTTCTTTTTGTGTTTCTTGATGTGTAAGGATTACCCCTATCCAGTCATGGGGTGATTCCTTGCGCTAACATTTTTGGCGTCATTGTCGGGGACGGATTTGAGCAGATTGAAAATCTCCCTGGGAAGAATGACATTGCACAACTCCAGCTTTAGATGGTGACTGAAGTTGGACACCTTCAAGACTGCACATTCACCATGGCGACTCCATTGTTTATAATCTGTTGGTGACTCCACTGGAATGAGAACAATTAAATGGATATGAAGGCTATCCTGGCCAGGAGGTTTTCCCCACACAATTTCTCAGCCATAAATGATTATCCACATCCTGTTCCTCTTATTGATGAATGACAATATCTGTTGCCTAGATTTTATGAAGGTGAGGATGACAACCCTGTTGAGCATGTTCAAGAATTTCATTTTTTGATGCAATAGCTTGACATCCATCATGAAGATATATGGATGAAAATGTTCATGTATTCATTGGATGGGGATGCATGTAAATGGTATTTCTCGTTACCCCCTTCCATCATTTCATCCTTAAAGGATTTCCATAGAGTCTTCAATGAACACTGCAAAGGGTTTTATCCCTCTGAAAGTATTTTTCATAACTGTTGTGAGGGATATCTAGAATGTGCTCAAGATTTGTTAGATTGTTCTATTGAATATAAAGATGAAAATGATTTTATTCACTGTCCAAATGAAAGCATAAAGAATACTCCTGTATTCGGAGAGGAAAACATTCATAACGTTGTTTCAGATGAAAATCATGTGTATGAACAACTAGAAGAAACAATTACTATTGTTTCTGAAATGGATATTTTTAACAATTATATTCTTGATGAAATTACTATTTTATAGGTTGATCATAGGTATGAAGGGCAGCCTTTTTTTGATGAATATTCTAGTGATGATGAGCAGCAAGCTTATCCTA
>JZKD02S1817945.1:44991-58229 GCA_000966675.3 Picea glauca | reverse complement strand
TATAATATATATTACAACCAAAATTAAAAATTGGTCTCGCAGCCATTGTTAAATATTCAAGCCGATATACCCTAACTTCATGTCGATATACCTACCTTTGTTCCCATATTCGACCAACTACCTCACCGCATGAATATCTCATCATGACCTGATCATCACATTCTCCTAGTCATGACTTGATCAACACATTCACTAGCCCCTGACATCCCTAGCCTGACTCGACAGAGGACAAATATAAGAGATAGAGAAGCTCATCTCGACAAAGGAGTGATAGAGGAGACAAAGGATCCTGACTTGATATAGGAGATAGAGGAGCCCAAAAACCCTAGCTCGCGTGAAATTGGAGATAGGGGATACCTAACTCAAGAGGCATAATAGCCCTAGCTTGAGAAATTCCACCAATATCAATAAGTTTTTCAATATCCTAAGCCTAGAAATTCTCATAACCCTAACCCACTGAGGCCTAGTAATGTAATTCTTTTAATCTAGCTTCATGGTTTAAGGAACTACAACATTAAAAAAGTTAGATCTTTAGTGTCTCATGGTAGGTGGGGCTATGATACAAGGTTCTCTCCTTCAATGTTGGAAGCCTTAAGTGAGCATCCTTCTACCCAAACCCTTATCTCTGAGATAATTAAAATGAAAATGTACGTGGGAAATCATTAGTGAACATTTTATTGCCAAATAAAAATTTTCATTTCATCTCACAGATTAGGTTCACATTTTGAATTATGGTGTTATACTGACAGATTGGGTTCGCAAGATATTTATGACTAAAGAGATATCATAGCTATGGAAATAGAAATGTTGTCTATGCATGGAAATGAGATAAGGTAGGAGAAATACAATCTCCAAAAGAAGGTGGCTACAGTCATCAAATAAATTGAAAATGACATGTGATATTGCTAATATCAATTCCCGCTTCCGAAATTTCCCTCCCCTATTCTATTTTCCAAACTTATTTTGTCCATTTATTTTCCCCCTTCTATACTTACCCAAATTACCCTTTTCCTTTTTTCCCTTCTATCCTCCCTTTCTAGTTTTTTTTATACTTAGTCATTTTTTTAAAAACAATGGGTTTGCAGGTTCTCGTGTTGGTAGACTCATAGATCCTCATCTCCAATACACACTCTCATGTATTGATTTCGACCGATCGTCGTATCATCTTATACTTAACCGTTTTTGCAGCTCGCGGGTTCTCGAGTTGGCGGGTTCAAGCTTTCATACCCCATGTTCCATGATATACATTTTTCATACAAACGATCTACAATCTACATTTTGAACATTTGATTAACTGAGCTCCCAAGTATGTCATTCCTCCTATGTTGATTTCATCTGACTGCATCACAACACTTAGCCAATTTTCCACCTTCTGTAGTCGTGGGTTGGTGGGTTTACAAAAATTCCAAATCTTATTTTCTCTCGTTCGTCCCCGTCACCTTAGCACTTTTCCCAATATGCATTTAGTATGGTTTAATGCTAATAACTCATCATGCAGGTCCTGTAAAGATTTTCATTAATAGGAAAAGGGCTGGAGGAGATTTCTTATTAAACCACATTAAAACATGATTTATGGAATATTATATTATATCTCCCAAGCTCTCATTTCAAATATCACCTGGATCAAAAGAACGCTCTCGTCAACTTATGGAAACAACAACTCGACAACATTTATGCAAATATACTTTGAACATTTTTGGACGAGAGGACCAGAACTTTCAGTGGTCTAGAGTGTACTCTTATTATTCATCCCCTTTTACTTAGAAGGAAGTAATTTGGACGTCCAGAATTGCTCGTGCAGGTTGTGTTCCTAAATTTTTTGACTGCAAGGAGCTTGTTGTCTGGTGCGCTGAGAAGTATATACCAATTCAATGGATTATTAAACTCCAAGATCATTATCCCATCTCTCTTTCACCTCAAGTGTTCCAAAAAATGTTGAAACTCCCAAAGCCAACACTCACCTTCAAAGGTGAAGATTGCAGGGACTTATTGAGAAAAAACAACAATGGCCTAGGTCTCTTACATGAATTCTTGGAGAATCCCATGTCCATACCTGAATATATTACCAGATTGCAGGTCATCTTGTTCAAGAACCCATTCCAAGAAATTGCCTGGTTATTTACTAGAGTTACAGGCCAATAAGTTACTTCTAGCATATCCCGTATGATTATTTACATCTTGTATTTTACTGTCAAGGAGCAGGCCATTTTCGATTGGGGAAGTTGATTTCCATTGTTCCCAATTGTCTCAGTATAAAAATGATAAGAAATTCTTTATGTCTTCTTATTTGGTTTTTGCGACAACACATTGTTGTCATTTCCCTAAATTGTATATATGCAAGAAGGTGAATTTTGAATTTGACCCCGTGACCTTTTGGTACCAAGCGTTATGGAGGCACAAAGCTTCCCTACATTTTTATAAAGTTTCCAACATGTTAGAGATAAAGAGAAGAGAGGAGGAACTTTCATCTACAAATTGGATCAAGCAACTGAATGCTTGCTGGGAAGAGAAAATAAAAAACTTGAACAACATCGTTCAGGCATGCATCCAAGCCATAACAAGTAGAGAAGATCTATTAAAAAGGATCATAGAGGTGGACCTATCCAGAAGCACTAACGAAGTCTAAGATCCCAAGTTGATCCTTAACTCGTTGTTCCTAACAAAATAACAGTTCAATGAGCAAGTTGAGATTTTTAGAGGATTGTCAATTGAAAATTTCTATGGCATAATTAAATATGATGAGAACGCCATAGATAATTGGCTAGTGGATTACTCTGTAAAAAAATAAGATATTGAAGAAGTATTACATGGCATTTCCTTTGATCTCCGAGACTTGGAGGGAAAGATATTCAATACTAAAATTCGACATGAAATCAAAGTTACATTGAAGAATGGTTCAAGAAGGCTATCGACAAACTTACAAATGAAGGGCAAGAAGCAGTTGAGACAGTTCTTGTAATCATCGATAAAAATGATAAAAGGAAATCAACGAGAAAATGAACATACAATCGGCCATCATAGTAAGTTTATGCTGATCAAATCCTTATTTTCTTTATCAAGTCCTTCATCCAGTTATTCCACCTCTTTCACTAGAAAGGTTTAACCGAAAACTGATAACTCCTTTTTTCTTCTTACCAGGTGTTGTTGATCCTTCTAGCTCCCACAGTATTCCTTCTAAAAGCTTTATTTTTGTATTTATTTTCTTTATGGTCCACGGGATCCCCGATCCCAGTATTTAAGACACGTGCATTTACAATTTCAAGAATATGTAACAAACTATATATTTTTTGAAATTTCAAGAGAGCTCTTTTGGGAACAATCTCGATTGTGCTTTGTAACCCCATTTTTAGAATATAAAGTATTTGAGGTTGATATATCATTATCTTTATTTGAGCTGCCCATGAATCCACTCTGTTAAAGTTCTCTTATGCATGCAGATCATCTTCTTTTATTTTTATGTGATCAGAAATTTTTATCTTAAGCTATGATGGATGTGAGGAAATTTTTCTTATTTGCTTTAATGTGTGAAGTGTGTGATTCCTGGTCCTTTCTCAGAAATTTTCTTTAAAAAGAAAACAATTTTTTTTTCCTTTTATTGTCTCACAATATTTATTTTTCTTTGAATTACTGTAACGAACTTCTGTCAAGTCCCACATTTTGGATATTTAGAAATCCTAAGAAAAGAGAAGTACCACCTCTATAAAAACGCAGGGGGATTTAAATCCTCGTGAGGTTGTCGTTTCGGTCCTAACATATTCAACTGTCAACAAATAAATGCCTCTCATCTACTTTACATGGCCACTTGGTCATCAAAATAACACAAAAATAGGTAGTTAATGGCATAACAAAAGTGTTAATTTTAGTATAAAGGGCAGGGCCTTCCAATCCTCATAAATCCTAAAAAATTGTGCCCTCCTATTGATAATAATGCATGAGAACAGATCCGGAAATGGAAACAAGGACCATGCATTAATTGTTGATAGGAGGATAAAAACCCACTAGAGATAGAAACATAAAATAATAAATGAATACTCAAAAAGAATAGCGTCCTTCCCCAACAACCAATCTAATTTGATCATAAAAGCTAGTGCCTACTACTTCTTTTCAAGCTAGATCATGTAAATAGAAAGTTGGGGTTGTATATGCCACTTCACATATCTAGTCCATGGAAGAGTATCACAATGGACTTTCTTGGAGGATTCTCTGACAACATGGGACATTACAATTACATCTTTGTGATTATGGATGGACTTAGCAAGATGTCTATATTTATTCCTTGCAAAACTTCAATGACATGGTAAGATGCATATCATTATTTTTTTCACATGTGGGTGCATTTATTTATAGCTATGTCTATTGTATTAGACAATGATAACATGTTTCTTTTCCACTTCTAGACGACATTGTGGGTTATTATGGACACCAAGCAGACTTGAAATAACCAAATTGTATCTCAAAAAACTCAAAATATCAACCCTTAGCAAGGCACTCTGTCTCCTACTTGAAATATCACATGGACTAAAAAAATATAAAAGAACTATTGTGGCTCAATCCCAAGGATAGAAAAAGAACTAAGTTTGAACATGCATGGGCCCTCAATCATGCTAATAGAACTCTCTATAAAACCTTAGATCACCCACCTCGAATGTAATATCCCCAGGTTGATCCCCAATTATAATTTTACATATGTTTATTTTCTATAGGCTGGTGAGCCAAGATATTATGGGCCTGAGTGCCTATGTGACTATTAGGATGAAGAGACTAGATGCTGAAAGGTCATCATGCATATTATTGTAGGATGTAATCACAATCAAATATTAATAAAATCACACCACCATTGCAAACCGACCCGAAAAAAGTGTAAGGGGGATAAACTCCACTAGAAGGGAAAGGGAGATAAGAATATAGGAAAGGGGCTAAGCCTAGGGGGCTTTGACCATGAAAATATTATAATAACATTCCTAAAGTTACTTGATAGAATACATATAGTTATCCTAAGTTCCCAAAGAAAGGGAATGAACCACCAAGTGGGTGCAAAAGAGATTTATGAGGTGACAAGTGTCATCTCATGAACATGCAAATTTATTGGGAAAGATTAATGCAATTTCCCATCAAGGACATCATTTTTCCCAAGGAAAAAGAATTTCTGAAATCAATGAAAGAGTACATTTAATATTTATGCATGGAGAATTGCATTCATGCATAGTGTAGAGATGGTAATTCTGCACTCATGTATGCTAACATAGAGTGTGTATGCTTGAAGACTCCATGGAATGCATTCTAGAAATGCATTTATACCATATCTTTTGTACAAATGATCACACTAGAAGCTGAGATATTGAGATCATGACTAAATCATGAGGTTGTTAACATTCATAAACTGTTAGGTATTGCAACAAAAGAGTTGCAACTTGAAGTAGTCACATAAGGATGGACTACAGGGAATTTTTTGTTTAGGGAACAGAGTGATAAAAATAGTTATGATAAAGAAAAGTTTGATTGTTGATAACATATATGAAGAAAATGATAAGTTCATGTAAATTAATAGTTTGATAGATGTGATTGGATTGTTTAGGTGTAGACAATTCTAAAATCACNAAGTCCCACATTTTGGATATTTAGAAATCCTAAGAAAAGAGAAGTACCACCTCTATAAAAACGCAGGGGGATTTAAATCCTCGTGAGGTTGTCGTTTCGGTCCTAACATATTCAACTGTCAACAAATAAATGCCTCTCATCTACTTTACATGGCCACTTGGTCATCAAAATAACACAAAAATAGGTAGTTAATGGCATAACAAAAGTGTTAATTTTAGTATAAAGGGCAGGGCCTTCCAATCCTCATAAATCCTAAAAAATTGTGCCCTCCTATTGATAATAATGCATGAGAACAGATCCGGAAATGGAAACAAGGACCATGCATTAATTGTTGATAGGAGGATAAAAACCCACTAGAGATAGAAACATAAAATAATAAATGAATACTCAAAAAGAATAGCGTCCTTCCCCAACAACCAATCTAATTTGATCATAAAAGCTAGTGCCTACTACTTCTTTTCAAGCTAGATCATGTAAATAGAAAGTTGGGGTTGTATATGCCACTTCACATATCTAGTCCATGGAAGAGTATCACAATGGACTTTCTTGGAGGATTCTCTGACAACATGGGACATTACAATTACATCTTTGTGATTATGGATGGACTTAGCAAGATGTCTATATTTATTCCTTGCAAAACTTCAATGACATGGTAAGATGCATATCATTATTTTTTTCACATGTGGGTGCATTTATTTATAGCTATGTCTATTGTATTAGACAATGATAACATGTTTCTTTTCCACTTCTAGACGACATTGTGGGTTATTATGGACACCAAGCAGACTTGAAATAACCAAATTGTATCTCAAAAAACTCAAAATATCAACCCTTAGCAAGGCACTCTGTCTCCTACTTGAAATATCACATGGACTAAAAAAATATAAAAGAACTATTGTGGCTCAATCCCAAGGATAGAAAAAGAACTAAGTTTGAACATGCATGGGCCCTCAATCATGCTAATAGAACTCTCTATAAAACCTTAGATCACCCACCTCGAATGTAATATCCCCAGGTTGATCCCCAATTATAATTTTACATATGTTTATTTTCTATAGGCTGGTGAGCCAAGATATTATGGGCCTGAGTGCCTATGTGACTATTAGGATGAAGAGACTAGATGTTGAAAGGTCATCATGCATATTATTGTAGAATGTAATCACAATCAAATATTAATAAAATCACACCACCATTGCAAACCGACCCGAAAAAAGTGTAAGGGGGATAAAATCCACTAGAAGGGAAAGGGAGATAAGAATATAGGAAAGGGGCTAAGCCTAGGGGGCTTTGACCATGAAAATATTATAATAATATTCCTAAAGTTACTTGATAGAATACATATAGTTATCCTAAGTTCCCAAAGAAAGGGAATGAACCACCAAGTGGGTGCAAGAGAGATTTATGAGGTGACAAGTGTCATCTCATGAACATGCAAATTTATTGGGAAAGATTAATGCAATTTCCCATCGAGGACATCATTTTTCCCAAGGAAAAAGAATTTCTGAAATCAATGAAAGAGTACATTTAATATTTATGCATGGAGAATTGCATTCATGCATAGTGTAGAGATGGTAATTCTGCACTCATGTATGCTAACATAGAGTGTGTATGCTTGAAGACTCCATGGAATGCATTCTAGAAATGCATTTATACCATATCTTTTGTACAAATGATCACACTAGAAGCTGAGATATTGAGATCATGACTAAATCATGAGGTTGTTAACATTCATAAACTGTTAGGTATTGCAACAAAAGAGTTGCAACTTGAAGTAGTCACATAAGGATGGACTACAGGGAATTTTTTGTTTAGGGAACAGAGTGATAAAAATAGTTATGATAAAGAAAAGTTTGATTGTTGATAACATATATGAAGAAAATGATAAGTTCATGTAAATTAATAGTTTGATAGATGTGATTGGATTGTTTAGGTGTAGACAATTCTAAAATCACTGTTGTAGGAAAATCTGCCTGCGGACAAGTAGATCGACCTCTAGAGCTTGACCTTAACCCTAGACAAAAAAATGCTTAACGTGGACACTGAATTCCTTTCAAATCTATCTAAGCCTAATGCATGAGAAGGGAGAATAACAGAAGTACCTTTTAATCGACGTTTGTCCCTGCACGCTCCGAGTTGCGCTCCAATCCTTTTGCTCCTCGCTGAGGTCTGTGGACAAAACAAGGTACGACCACTTCCTATTCTATTGAAATTAGCTTGAAAACAGATCCATCAATAAATGATAAGCTCATGTGATATCAGACACAAACTAGAAAGAAACAGGCCAAGCGTGTCATATTTAATGAGAGTGACAACATCAGTACTTACAATCGTAGATGCGAATGCGACAGCTTCGTCAAGTCCTCTTCATCCAACCCTTGCCTGAAAGATCCACAACCTGGATAACAACAGCTTCATTGATCACTTCTCTTTGGCTAACTGTCAGTTTCCTCCAAGATCATAAGTTTCATATGTTCCGTTCTTCCCCCTTTCCACCATCATAGAGCCTGTTTATATAGGTTGGGAAAGGCTTAACCTCTTGAGTTATGTTTAGAACCAGTTAGGAACCATCTCCTTGGATCAGGGATCTTTTGATGAAACCAAGAATTCGAGTACAACTGCCTTCTAATCTCGAATTATCTCCTCCTCATTCGACTCAATGGGCTAACAATTGACCCAGAATAGGGAGCGCTCCCCCAAAAGGGGTATCAGAGCGTTATAGCACTCCTGATGTGCCTTGGGAAAGCGCCAGCGCTCTTAAGGTGAGCAATGCTCCTCCAGAAGGGATGAAGAGCGTTATAATGCCTCTGGATCATGGTAGAGGAGCGTCAGCGCTTCTCCAGCAGTATTAGAGGAGCGTTCCCCTTCCAAACCATAGTTTCAGGGCCTCTTTCAGGTGTCAAGAGTTATTTGATTCCAGTGGATCGGTTCTTTCTCTTCAAATCAGTCATATGAGGTGTCATAAGTGTTAGTGTCATCATCACGGCATTATGTTTGAACATCATTTACGACACTAGTGGTCAACTTGCGACACTTGCGAAAGATGTAGGGAAGATGCGACACTTACGACGATTGACAGGGACAATGCGACACNTTGAAAACAGATCCATCAATAAATGATAAGCTCATGTGATATCAGACACAAACTAGAAAGAAACAGGCCAAGCGTGTCATATTTAATGAGAGTGACGACAACAATACTTACAATCTTAGATGCGAATGCGACAGCTTCGTCAAGTCCTCTTCATCCGACCCTTGCCTGAAAGATCCACAACCTGGATAACAACAGCTTCACTGATCACTTCTCTTTGGCTGAATGTCAGTTTCCTCCAAGATCATAATTTTCATATGTTCCATTCTTCCCCCTTTCCACCATCATAGAGCCTGTTTATATAGGTTGGGAAAGGCTTAACCTCTTCAGTTATGTTTAGAACCAGTTAGGAACCATCTCCTTGGATCAGGGATCTTTTGATGAAACCAAGAATTTGAGTACAACTGCCTTCTAATCTCGAATGATCTCCTCCTCATTTGACTCAATGGGCTAACAATTGACCCAGAATAGGGAGCACTCCCCCAAAAGGGGTATCAGAGCGTTATAGCACTCCTAATGTGCCTTGGGAAAGCGCTAGCGCTCTTAAGGTGAGCAGCGCTCCTCCAGAAGGGCTGAAGAGCATTATAATGCTTCTGGATCATGGTAGAGGAGCGCCAACGCTTCTCCAGCAATATTAGAGGAGCGTTCCCCTTCCAAACCACTGTTTCAGGGCCTCTTTCAGGTGTCACGAATTATTTGATTCCAGTGGATCAGTTCTTGCTCTTCAAATCAGTCATATGAGGTGTCATAAGTGCTTCCTTAGTGTCGTCATCACGACATTATGTCTGAACATCATTTACGACACTAGTGGTCAACTTGCGACACTTGCGAAAACTGTAGGGAAGATGCGACACTTACAACGATTGACAAGGACAATGCGACACTTAGCAATTTTGACGTGTAACAATCACTTTGAGAGTTCTTATAAATAATGCAATAAAACTATGTGGTGCATGATATACTACCCATGTTTTTTGCTGAGTGCAAGACAAAATTAATGCGGGGAAGTGGTCCCAAATATGGCATTGTTGGAAGCCACAATGAAGACTAATGCATGTTGTAGCAACGTTCAAGCAAATAGGACATGGAAATTTCATATTTTGGGAAAATTTGAATTTTCCTTAGGAAATAAATTTGAAATTCTAAATGAAATTTTATGATATTGACTCTTGATGATTGTATGTATGTACTGTAGATGAGATAATATTTATTATAGATGGAATAATTGGGAAGAGGAGATACAATTGGGGACACTAGAGCCCTATAATTGCAAAACCTTAGTGGGGATCTGTTAATAAGTTGGCACTCTCCCTGTGTGTGAAATCCTGGGCAAGATGGATCGTTGAAGAATTGTGTATCAATGAAGGGATGTATGAGCTTGAAGGGTGAGTGCAACAAAGAAGGGGAAACACAAGAATGTTCTAGTAAGCTAAATTCTCATTGAAGCAGCTCAGTGGAGTAGAGGAAAAATAATTCTAGTAGAAGTATGTAGAAAAGACCAAAAAGACAACAAGCTTCAATAACAAAGGCATGGAGATTTTTGAAGATTTATTTATTTTTAAATGTACATTGTATATAGTTCACTAAGGACAGTTCATAAATAAGGGGGAGGGAAATGTAATATCTCTGGGTTGATCCCCAGTTATAATTGTACATATGTTTATTTTCTATATGCTAGTGAGCCATGATATTATGGGCATGAGTGCCTATGTGACTATTAGGATGAAGAGCCTAGATGTTGAAAGTCATGTGTGCCTATTATTGTAGTATGTAATCACAATTAAATATTAATAAAATCACACCATTGTTGCAGACCGACCCGACAAAAGAGTAAAGGGGATAAACTCAACTAGAAGGGAAAGGGAGCTAAGAGTATAGGAAAGGGGCTAAGTCTAGGGGGTTTAGGCCAAGGGAATATTATAATGATATTCCAAAATTTATTTGATAGAATACATCTATTTATCCTAAGTTCCCAAAGAAAGGGAATGAACCACCAAGTGGGTGAAAGAGATATTTATGAGGTGACAAGTGTCATCTCATGAACATGCAAATTTATGGGGAAATCTTAGTGCAATTTCCCATCGGGGCCATCATTCTCTCAAACTATTTTGGGTGGGAGTCAATCATTCCATCATGTCATCCTACTCTCCATCATTCGTACCATCTCCCTGTTGCTGCTACGTACTTTGCACCATCTACATTTTTTTCTTGAGGATGCTAGAAGCAGGATTTGTTGGGAATTAAATTGAAGAAGCAGGTTATCAGGCCCGTGTGAATTTCTCTCTAGGTGAGAGAAGTGTTGTTGAAGAGGCGGGTTTTTAGGCCCATAAGAATTCTCTCTCGGTGAGAGAATTGTTGGGAATTGTTTCCCAAAAGGTGCCAAGTTGCAGCTACATAACTCCAAGATTTTCTATTTGGATTGTTGTTGAATCCCGAAAGGGAAGTGTGGCAGTGGATGGGGCACACTTTGTAGGTGGGACAATCATGTGGGGAAATTAGAGACTGTAGGATGGTTGATAAAACTTGGCACCTGAAATATGAGCATTGTTGCAGAGATACCTTGTCTAGGTAGGTTTTCCTTTCCAAGTGGAGTTTAAGCCCCAACTTAGAGGTGACCTGCTGTCAGTTTGTGGGAAGTAGAGTCTAAGGTTGGGAGGAAATTCGGAGGTATGCATGTGGTTGGTGGTCATTTATATCAGATAAGTGTTCACTGTGTATTTGTTTAAATTACTGTATGATGTTTATGTATTCCTATGATGGGTACTTACTATGTTATTTTATATTTTAACATATTGTTGTTAAAATGTTACATGAACTGTAATTATGGTTTATTTCCATGGATATTTGTTGTTGTAATTATGTTACATGTGAGTACTGTGTGTAGTACAATTATTTCGATTGTCATATTTGTATAATTATGCATGAATGATGTATTATTGTTATGGGTTTTCCCGTATATTCTACATGTGTATCTTGTTATTATTCTGCAATAATACTGCACATAAGAAACACATTTAAGTGAATGTCATATGATATCAGAGTTGGAAATTCATCATAGTATAGCCATCTAGGAGCAAGAAATGTCCTTGTCTAGATACCGACAGTTCATAGGCACAAATATTTACTCACGCAACAATGTGGAAGGCCTCCACTGGTTAAAGAAGGGTTGCATGTGATCTTGAAGGCTTGGGAAGCCTTATATTTTACTTAAGGAAGTCCCAAAATAGACTAAGTCCTGAAGTTGACTGATAAACCTATGAAACCCTGTGTTTTTCCTCAGATAGAATTGTAGCCATCAATTAGGTGTAGCGATTAAATATTGGTTATCAGTCGAGGATCCTCACATATGAGATCTTGCAAAGGATCCATATCATTAATAGTCGTCAAATCCATCGGAGATTACTCGGAGATATTGTGACCATTAATCGGACACACAGTGACTGAAGTCCGATGGTTAGAGTAGCCTTGAATTAGGAACTCTGATGGGAAGGATTTGATGGGAGATCATAGCCATTGATCAGAGTCGGCGATCTAGAATCCTAATTGTCGATTGGAGCCTTGCTGAGAGGTAATATCAACCATTGATTGTGTTAGCACTATGTAAATCTGTTGGCTGATAAACAAACGACGAAGGTAAATTTTTCAACCAACTTTGAAACCCAAAACTAGCCTTTTGGATTTCGAGAGGGATCTCTTAGAAAGGGCGTGGTCTCCACACAGGATATTATTTTGGAAAAAATTGGCTAGATTCAAACACCTTTAATATAATGGGTTCTGGTTATATTGGCGCAATAAAGTAGGACTGGGGCTATGGAGTCGATTTGAGGAAATGACAGAGATAAATGACTCAATGACCGGACTTGAGAGGATAAGGCTAAGCAAGCAACAACCTTCAGTGTAAAAACCATAATGTGGTGGGAGAAAACATAGGAAGTAACTCAAGAGCACTGCTGCCAGCGAATTTGGAGTTATCTTTAAAAGAAAACGTTTTGTCTAAGTGGCACAAACAAGGGGCGTTGTACAACAAATCTGCAGATTTGAAAATTCGTTCTGAAATAGACAACAAAAGATATGAAATAAAGATAACAGGAAACACATACGCAAAGAGAGAGGCACAATACATCCAACTATTACAATTAGAATCTTTTCATTAAGTCACAGGACCTTTGCATTAAATTTTGGTCTAAAACTCTAATTACATACAATAGTTGTCGTGTACCCAAATTTTCCAACCAACATGTCTTACATTGAAAATATGAAATATATAAATGAGGTCGTCGCTTAGGCTACCCTATTTTCTAACTGCTAACTCTAAACTAGGAATAACGTGCAACATGTGCCAGAGACTCTTCGTATGGTACTATCCAAAAATAGGCAATGATCACGCCTGTCCACTGATGATTGTCTTCAGTTTTGCGACAGGGTTTGATTGTCGATCAGGTTCTGATGTGGGGAAATATGTGTTGTTGTATTCCCTTGATCAGGTATCCTAGCAAACAAGTGTCTATTAAAAGCTTTGTTGTTTGTAATAATGACTTCACTTTCTATTGTG
>JZKD02S1817945.1:26789-38323 GCA_000966675.3 Picea glauca | reverse complement strand
GGACTAAGTGTCTTTGATAATTTTACCATCTTCAGATGTTCCTCAGTCTTGATGTTGCAGTCCTCCATGTCTTCTTCGCTTGTGGTGATCTTGGGGTTCTTAGCAACATCATTTTCGTCAAACAACTTTTCTAGCGGCACCAACCCCTTTGGAATGATATTGTTCTTCAGTTGTATTATATCCCTTTCCATGATGTGGTTTTGGAAAGGGTCGTCGTCACTGCGTGCATTTGCGCTCTCACCTTCGTCGCCACAATATTCCCCATCAATGTTTGTGTTAGTGAACTCGTCTCTCATGAGAAGGAATATTTCCACTTGCTTTTCATCGTCAAACACCTGCCAGTGTTTGATGTTGTCAGGCACTATCAGTCTGTGCCTGACCTCGATTTCATACCTTTTATCTGGAAGATTAGGAATCTTGAAAACCGAGGCCGAGGTGGCCAACGCATTGGTGATCTCATTCTATTCTCTGGGGATAGCAGTCAAGTCATACTCTGAAAATCCTTCGAGAAGGTCCAAAGCCAAATTTTTGTATGCTCATAGTTTGGGGTGTTTGGTCTGATACACACCCTTCACTTGATTTATGATCAACTCGAAATCTTCACGCACTGCTATCCTCCACGCGTCTAGTTCTTTCAAAACTTGTAAACCCAATATTAGTGCTTCATACTCGGCCATGTTGTTAGTGCATTCAAATGCGAGCTTGTATGAACGCAAATTCATGCTTGCTTCAGGGGGGCTCACCCATATACCATCCCCAACTCCTTATCTGTTGACTGCATCGTCAAAACTCATGTTCCACACCCCATTTTTTTCGTGGTCTTCTAGGTTGACGCACTCTCTTGTTTCCTGCACGGTTTTCTTGTCAGTTGTTGTGATGGTCGTCGATTCTTCTTCTCCAAAGCTAAAGTCATTGGAGAATATAAACGACCCCACTTCAGTGTGAACAATGTATATAGGATGATTGTGGGGCTGTGTCTTGTTGCTTACCATGTACTTCATCAACACTTATTTGTACAACCTTTTGTCATAGCCAAAGACAGGGATAGTGGCATACGTCATATCCATCTCTAAAGTACCTTTCAACTTTGTAGCCCACGATCTCGAGAGTAGCATGCCGAACTTCGGGGGTATGTCTGCGACGACTACATCCATGACCAGGTTCTTAGCGGGGATTTGAGCCAATGATACAACTAGGCCTTTGATAAGACCCAAACATTTGACTTTCCTCGAATCGAAAGAGAAAAGGTCCTTGTATGGCCTAGTGACCTCCAAACCCAATTCATCCATGATCACCTTTGGCATGAGATTGTGCGACGTGCCAGAATTAAGCATGGCGTTATGCAAGTTTAGGTCATGAATCTATAGACTGACATAGAACGAAGGGACGTCTTCGGCATCACTTGTCTCTTTGACGCGCGGACCAAAAAGGATGGTGGGGTTATCATCTTGAATATTCAGAGTATCAGGGGCCCCTCCCATTTTCATCATTTTAATGATTTGTTCTCGATACTCTCCCTTTCTAATAATCTCATTGAAATGGATGGAGATCTTGATATTGGCCATTTTGTGTTCAAAATTAAAAGGGGAACAAGTTTTTTCTACCTCTTTTCCTCTCGTATCTTGGCCTGTCTCTGAATCTTTCTTGGGGACCGCCTCCTTTGACTTGGCCTTTTCTGTCACGTCCTTGGCCACGCTATCTGGTCTTGGTCGGCTCATGGAAGGTGTATCTGTTGTAGGCTTCTTTACAAAGTTCGTTTGTTGCAACTCGGCAGGTACATCTTTGCTCCAGAGGTTGTACCTCTTCTGTAACTACATGATAGCGTTTTGATAACCTTTCTTGAATTCTTTTGTCTTCCAAGACGATGCATCATCTATTTTGAGTACCATACCATCATCGGTTTCCAACGTGAAGTCTTCGTTTCGGCTCATATATCGATCGTGCTCACTCTTTATCAAGAACATGCGCTGGTTTTTGTCATCATAACAATGCATCTGGTCGAAATCCTTGTCTGCATAGTTTTTTTGGAAAGGAGGTCTTTTCTACTAGTCACCTGGGTCTCACTGCTTGATTTGAGGAATATGACCCCTCCGAATATTTTTATTTCTATGTTGTGGGTCATTTTGTTCTCGCGTAGCAGGCTTGTTCCCCACAAACATTCTCTCCATAAACTTTTCCATGGTCTTCATCATCATGTCAAACTTATCATCTGAGGACCGCAACATCAACGATTGTGCATCTCCTTGGGGTCTCTTGTTTCTCCGGTTGAACCTTGGTTTTATCTTCCCTGATGCCATCATGTTCACTTCAACCTCGACAACATTACTCATTATGGCGTCTAGACTCATCGATCTTCTTTCTCTCAGCAACAGAGCAAAGTCACTGTCGAAGGAATCTGTGTACCACAACTGCACAGCACCTGAGGGGGGCTTCACTTCTGCAGGGATGGAGTTGTACACCTTCAAGAAACGAGCCGAGAATTCTTGCACTATCTCCTCCGGTTCTTTCTTCATATTATTGTATTGTGTTAGCAACTGCAAATGATTTTTCTTATCCCCCCATTTGTTTAGGAACGACCTTTCAAATGTGGAGAAGTCTCGAATGCTCATAGGCAGGAGGGATTTGAACCTATTTCTTACTTCTTCTAAAAGGATTTACACAAAAAGCCTCATTTTTGCATCTGCGTAGTCCACCTCCTCTAGGTCGACAAAGTCATTAAACCAGTCCAGGTGTCTCTCGATGGAAACATTTCCCTCAACATCGTAGAGTCTGATTCTTTGGTTATAATTCTAAGGCAAGTCATGTAACTGGGTTGGTAGGATGAGTGGAGTGAATCTAGAAGCCATAGCCCTAGGGGGATTCAGACTTTGGGGGATATTATTTGTCACTAGGGCTTGGAAATTGTTCGGGTTGAAAACAGTCTTGTCCAAACTGCTTTCTGACTTAGACCTAAATAGAGTTTGCTCAAAAAGTACTTCAAACTCAAGGTTGTCAATGCTTTGTGCATCGTCTTTGGGAAAGGACAGACTTCTATCCAGGAAATAAAATGGGTCTGGCACCTGCTCTCTAGCCTTGCACAGAATCTTCTCGGGGTCACACATAGGCTCAGGGGGATTTAGGTCAGGATTCACTCTAGAGTAAAACATTTTTGGAGCCAGGTTTCATGAGTAGTGCTACTTTAGGGCTACTGGTTTGTTTGGACTTGAGTCACTAGGGTAAAGGTTTCAACCAATATGGGTGTTTTTCCCTCTGTTACCCTCAGGGGTCAAACTGCAACTTTTGTCGTTCTCCCGAGGAAAATCTTTTCAACTTCGTCCCCGACAACGGCGCCATAAATGTTAGCACTTCGTAAATTTGTTGGTTGATAAACAGTCGAAGAAGGTAACTTTTTCAACCAACTTTGAGACCCCAAACTAGCCTTTCAGATTTGGAGAGGGCTCTCTCAGAAAGGGTGTGGTATCCGTGCAGGATATGACTTTGGAAACAAATGGCTAGATTCAAACACCTTTAAGATAATGGGTCCTGGTTATATTGGTGCAAGAAAGTAGGACTAGGGCTATCGAGTCGATTTGAGGAAATGACAGAGATAAATGACTCAGTGATTGGACTTGAGAGGATAAGGATAGGCGAGCAACAACCTTCAGTGTAAAAACTGTAATGTGGCAGGAGAAAACACAAAAAGTAACTCAAGAGCGCCACTGCGGGCGAATTCCGAGTTAGAATTAGAAGAAAACGTTTTGTCTAAGTGGCATGAACAAGGGGTGTTGTCCATTGAATCCACAAGTTCGAAAATTCATTCCGAAATAGAGAACAAAAGATATGAAATTAAGATAACAGGAAACACATATGCAAAGAGAGAGGCACAATACATCCAACTATTACAACTAGAATCTTTTCATCAAGTCATAGGACCTTTGCATTAAATTTCGGTCAAAAACTTAAATTACATACAATATCTACCGTCTACCCATATTTGCCAACCAATCTGGCTTACATAGAAAAGATGAAATATATAAACGAGGGAATCACTTGGGCCACCATGTTTTCTAACCGCTAACTCTAGACTAGGAAGAACGTGCAACATGCGCCAGAGACTCTTTGTATGGTACTATCCAAAAATAGGCGATGATCACGCTTATCCACTAATGATTGTCTTCAGGTTCACCACGGGGTTTGATTGTCCATCAGGTTCTAATGTGGGGAAATATGTGTCGTTGTATTCCCTTGATCAGGTATCCTAGTGAACATTTGTTTGTTAAAAACTTTGTTGTTTGTAATAATGACTTTGCTTTGTGTTGCACGCTCCTTCATTGGAGAACTGCGCGTAGTAAACAACTGTTTGATTCTCACGGCCATTATCAAAAAATGGTATGATACTTCAGAGAAAACGTATCACTCAAAACTGTCTGCTAAACTTTCTCTTTCTGTGTACTGGTAAGAGCCACACAGATTTCCTTTTCAGCTACTCCACCTTCTCTGGGACGCTCTGTGTGCATTACTTTTGATAACCTTTGTGCCTCTCATAGTTGTAAAATAAGGTCTTGTGCTTCTCTGAGCTTCCTTTTCAACCATGCCACGTTCCCCCCGTGACTCTGTGCAACTGATGCTTTCGCGGTCTTCACTGCTAGTTCTTGCCTTAATTCCCTGCTTTCCTGATAGAGCTCGGTAATAGCAGCTTTTCTTTCTTCAGCTACTGAGATGGAGTTTCCTCATTTTCTCCCATGACATCCTCTCTCCTTGCTCTATTCCCGCTTTTTCCGTTCGATTTCCAAGCAGGTTCTAGTCGGATAACGCGTTTGAGTAGTCTTTCAGCTATAAATCTTACGCATGGTTCTATTGCAATTTGAGCTTCCATGATCTCTTTGTTCTTTCTCGGGTTGCCCCTCCTCCGAGGAAGTTGTTGTTAGGAGGAGGGGGCTCTTACTTTCTACCCTTCCTGTATGAATTTCTCTACTTCAGTTGTTTCACGATCTGATATGGCCCTCTCTGCGGGTAAGAGGAAAGTTTCTTTCACGTCTCTGGGGATTCTTTCCACCGGTGAGAATGAATCCCAGTCCTTTTGGGGCTTAGATATTTTAGCTCTACTGCTCTGCATGCCCTTCCCTGCACTCTGATAGGTTTCCATGACACAACCAAGGAGTATCCTATGTGCAGTGATCTTAAAAAATGCACAGGAGGGAAGGTTCTAAACAAGCTGGACTGGTAATGAGAATCGCGAATAGAGTTTTGGGTTGGTTCTATGATTGTGGAGAATGTCGATCATTTGATATTTATAAAAAATCTATTAGGAGGAAGAAATCATACTGAAGGATAGTGAATTTAAGGTGACGAGATGTCTCAAGTCGAGTTACAGGTTTTCCATGGCAAATCCTCGCGTGCAAGATGCAGGTGGTAAGGCTTGTTGGGCATGCCTAATACGAACGCCGTGATTTTTCATTCTCTCGGCCTTCATGATGAACCGATAATAACTACTGCACTTGCTGAAACGACCTTCATTAACCACTTGACTCGACGTATGCGAGTGGAAACTGGCTTCTTAACATGATTCGACCTTGTGAGAAAGACATGCATGTACCACGTATACAATTCCTGACTCTGACACCCTTTCCCATTTCCAAGGGCCAACCAGCCATTTGTTGACTTCAACCTCACGGTGCTATGTACCTAACTTCACATGTTTGGCTGCATGGGTCATAACATGACTCAAAACTGACTCTAAATGGAAATAAAAATGGCGGCGCTAACAGATTGGAATCAATGCGTCAGAGTACTGGTAAGAAGGGTTGACAAGGGAATATGACATGTAGGAATTTGAGAGGAGATCCTAACTGTATATTGGTAGGGCCCAAACACGTTATATAGTCATTGGATCTGTGAGGGCCCCTCTCATGCGGGAGTATGAAGGATGATGACATCACTAATGACATGGCTTGACAACTCAGTAGCCAGGTGGTAGAGATGTCTGTGGGCTACAAGCATGTTATACGATTGATACGTGTCTTCAGTTGATTGGATATGGTACCGAAGTGGACCCTGATGGATGTGAGGGCCCTTGAACCTTTACTTTTAATATTGATCGTTAGATCTAGTGGATGAATAGATCCTGACCACTCATTGGAGTGGTACCGATCAAAGTGAACTAAGGTCATAGAGGAAGACCACTCCATTGGAAGGCTCTGATATTTGATCTAGATTTTTGGTTGGAGGGTGGTTGTGATCGAATCATAGTCACTCATTTGTTGTCAGACCCACAGGGTCAAGTACGAGAATTGGAAGTCTAGGCGTTATCCTTCGTTCCATTGGAGGCATTCATGCAATCAAAGTCATTAATTGACGGTCCTCTAGGACCATCCAATTTGTCAGAGGGGTATGTCATTGAATTGATGCCATTGGGGTGTGTGAGAAAGATTAGAGTGAATGCACTCCAATGGGTGATTTTAACAATATATAAGGGCTTTGAATAGATCAGAGTTGTTGATTAGAAATCCAATTGGACGGGGGACCATGGAGACAACTGGAAGATGCCACATCAGCTTCCACGTCTATGTTATGCTAATGCCACATCAGGTGTCATGTGTGATCAAGTTTCCATGCAGATTCCATGTGGTTATAAAGTGTATTTGAAGGTAGAAGGCCATAAACTTTGGAAAGCTATAACTTTTGATCCAAAGCTCGGAATTGAGCATGGTTACATTCGTTGGAAATTTGTCGATGAGAAGAATTAATATACAAGGTTTAATAGGAGTAGTTAAAAATAATTAAACTTTTACACTCCATCCCTTAGAAGGTACTTAATGGGTTATGTATGTTACATCTTAGGTTATTTTTTACCATGTAAAAGGGTGTTCTTGACACTTCTAAGTAGGGAACCTTCCTAACTACATTAAATGAAAGGTTTCTAGAAGCTTCCATGTGGGGCACCCTCTATTTATTTGAATAAAAATGTGTTCTAGAGATATCCATGGGGGTGATTCCTCTAGAAGATTCTTTGATTAACCTTCTAATAGAATATCATAAAGAAAATTGTAGAAGATCATGGATCTAGCATGTAGTAAGGTCTAGAATCATATTCAAGATAAGATGATTTTCAAGAGGGATGTTCTAACAAATTCTTCACTAAAATAGCGATAAATCCCCAAAAGTAGATAGCGTGCTCCTTTTATATCATGTGTAATCTCTCTAGTGGATTGTGCAAAAGGGGCTAACATTACCTCCAAATATGTAAATTGTTCCTTTGGAGCCATTATGATTGTAAAAATCCTCAAACCAATGATTTGTATGAAGCTTTCAAAGTTCTCATGTCCTTGGTATAGTGTTGTTGAAAATGAAAATTGGGATTGCATTTCCATGTGGTAAAACTATTCATTGTGTGCACCAAAATCAAACAAAAGACACTTCAAGACCCATCAAAACCAATCACGCTAGCATGATTTGGCTCTATGCCATTGATTGTTACTACAAAAGACATATCTAAATAACATTCCTCAATCCCATTTACTAAGACACTAAAGCCAATATGGATCATGCGAAAACTCAAATATTTCTAGATGAATTTGTCATATGCCTTTGGAAGGTATAATTTAATGATAAATGAGGGAATTATTTTCTTCTTATGAAATGTAATGCTTCTTGGCTTACTACCACATCATAAAAAATCAATCCACCATTTAGAAACACAACTTCTTCAATGGCAATGAAAATTGATAAAATTGGTTTCAATCTCCAACTATGGTTTTTTTAAATGTTGTTGTATAGAGAGATCAATTTGTAGCTTTCAAAATAGGGTGGGTTGCATTCCATTGGGACGTTCTTAATGAAATATGGGTTGAAAGGACCACAATTTTTTCCTACTCTTCTAGAATCCTCTACCATATGAAGATATTTCCCTATTATATTAAAAGGACTATTATATAACTTGATAGGATTCAAAATTTTATGGAACCCAAATCGTCAAAGCAGAGACTACCCTAAAAAGTACCAAAATAGATAATAAATTGTACAATTATCATATCATACCTTCCCATTTAGGAGGTTTTATGGCTTATGAAGTACCCATTACTTTTTCTTTGGACAAATTCAAATCATATGTCTTGAAATGCGGCGACTCGGACAACTTGCAAACTTGTTTCAATTTAGGCATACTTACTGTGACTTTTGGAAGGTGTTTGATATTATTCCTAGACACTTATTCATTGAGCAGATTTATGCCCTAAATGTACCTTACTTATGGCTGCAACTTACAATCCCTAGCTTTAGTATGAAACTGTATTCCATCTAAGTCCTATTTCGACACTTATTCCATCTTCACCAAAGAAAAAAGTGAGAATTGTGTCAAGCCCAATGTTCACATATGATTATTATGATCATGCTTGGAACATGCATTTTGACGATGTCTATTCAGGTGAAGGATGTGGATAAATTCAATCATGTCGTGGCTAAATACATTTTCTTAGTTGATTGAGTGTAGGTACAATCAAACAGGTACCTATCAGACCTATCATCCTCAAGTGAGGGAATTTCTGGAGGGAGGGGGGAAAGTGTTACGACATCCAACACATATAACAGGGTGAGATCAACTAGATGTGAAAAGGTTAGAAGAAAATTCCATAGGCACATGGAATTCTTTCTTGTTGAAGGAGGTTCATGTTCATATGATGATGAGAGAATAAGTGATGTCGAGGTTCATTTAAGGTACAAACATCTACTGATACCATGGGTACCCAATGAAATTCCTCAGTTGGACACTAACTTTTGTGTCAATGAGAGGAGTTATCGCATTGCTCTATCATCCATACATGGTCTGGGTCTATTCTCCATGGATGGAATAAAGGTGAAAGATGGAGGACTTGTTGAGTTGGAGTATGTCAGACCATGCTACAACTATGGATATCGGTTGAGGCTGGTCCAATATATGCCAAGTATGTGGAGATATGTAGTCGCTGCAAATTACATACAATTAAAATACAATGATCACAATAAAGGAGCGATGGTGTATATTGGTGGAAGGCCAAAGGCATCGAGAAATATTGTAGGGATTATAAATAGTACAAGACCCGCGACCACAACAAAGCAACCTAATTGTATATTTGAGGGGCATGAAGGAAATCGAGTATTTGTATGTGCATTGAAAACAATAGTTGCAGGGGAAGAGTTGTTGATCGATTACGATTTGAATCGAATCGATTGAAGAAATACTATTATAGGGGTAAACCTGTTCTACCAGTATACCAAACCTATAATTAATGTTTTCCTTTTTATATATTTAACATACATTTTAATGGCTTATGCTTCTTATATTATTTTCTAACATTTTGAATTGTCATGCATCTTATAATGTGGCAAGGTGATCGTGGGAAGGCACTGGCTAGCTCAGAGCAGGTATAACGATGATTTTGCATGCCAATTATTTATTGGTTCCCTTGAAGATACAACAAATCCCATGTATTTTTGAATATGTTAAAGTTCTTACCATTTTATTGAAACCTACATCTTTCATATTATTTTAATCTAATTATCATATCATTTTTCAGGAAACAATATTTTTTACAAGACCTTGCATGACAAGGATTTAAATATCTTCAGGCCCACCATTTGCACATGGTGGAATGCCAAAAATAAATATTTGAAAAAAATATTGTAGACCATATGGTTGGCCTCTTTGGTGATATATTCAACAAGTTTGAAACCACCTTGAGGGCCGATACATATTTGAAATATGTCAGAGATCAATATAGGGTTCAATTGAAAAAGAACCCTAAGTATGATCATCTTCTGTCCATTTTTGGGAGGGAATGGAAGAATATATAGGAGGACACAAAAGAGAGCTCATTGAGAAGCGAAGGGAAGATACCACTTGCCCCTGGAAGGTACTGTATGATATTTTGAATTGAATATGTTGAATTTTATTTAGTTCTATAGAAAAAATTGTGATATCTTATAACATACTTGAAACATTTTGTAGGCTCCTAGACACATCAAAAGAAACAAAGGCAAGATTGGATATACATGGAAAACACAAACTTGGCCAAGGTGGTTACTTGAGATTAAAATCTAGAATTGAAAGTACCAAATACTTTATTCATATTATACAATATATCATCATGCAAATTTTATCTAATTGCATCTAGTAAGAAAAAATCCACATCTTATGCCATTTGATGCACGGGGGTAAATTCAACAATGTCGCCACAAAACAAAACTTGATGCTTGGGTTCAAGTTCATGTTTCAAGCTGTGGTGGAAAATCGACAAAGGAAGGGATCACAGACACAATTTGACCCTTCGAATGAGTTGGTAAATAAAATGACAAGATTGCAGTTGTTGATTACTTGTCCAATATATTGACAATTGATTTTACACATCAATTAATTATGTCTCTATTTTCTTTTAAGTAGGAAAACCACACCGATTCATTTGACGGTGCTGGACAACAATCCCATGATACTAGTGGTTCACAAATACATGATCACAATATGCTTGTCTTTAAAATAAAATGTATAATATGAAAATTATAAATATTTCCATTAGATGGTGTACTTATAACTTGTCTTGTTTCAATGGAAGATCATGTAGATGAGGGTGCTTGGAGAGGAGAGGAACCGACGACAATCCAAACAATGGTGTCCACTACTCCTCCAGGTAAAAAACATAGTAATTATATTCATACTAATGAAACATTGCTATGAATAATAACTAACCATGTATTTTTAATACTTTTTGTTATTGTAGTGGATGTGCCCCCTATAGTGCATTAGTATCCATGTCCTGCTACTAGAAGTGGTAGAATGATTGAGATGACCCATCACGTTCTAGTAGCAGAACAAGACCCAATAGTTGAAGGTCAGGATCGAGATGAACGTGATGATGATAAACTCATTAGTTTTATCAAAAAACAAGAAACAAAAAAGAAGTGATTGTACATATTTTCAGGACAAATTTTATAAATATAAATTATTGATTGTATAATTTTTTGTTTTTCTAGTTGTGTGTGGAACTTATATGTTATGTATGCATGTACCTTCTTGATTTCATTTACCTTTAATTCATTTTTTTCTACTTGTTATGCATGATTACATATGGGGAATTTAGAGTGATGTGAGGGGGGGGGGAGGACCAAACGATATTACACCTTCACGTGGTTTATCTTGTTTAGTAGAGAATAAATTATTCTCGAAACCAAGAGGAGCTCATTCATCTTTAATTATTATTCATTCCTATAACATTTAATTCTCTTTTCCAAATACAAGCTCATTGATGTTTAGTTAGTATTTAGTCAATTAACCTATTATTGTATTTGACAAATGCAGGTTGGAAGGGCAGTCACCTCCACAATCCAAAACACATTTCCGACAAGGTTTCTAGTCTTGCCTTGGTTGTTTTTGACGTGTCTGGGAGCCTACGAAAAGCAACAAAGGCAAGAATAGAAAACATGGGAAATGTTATCCCCATTTTATGGATAACTAAGGAGATTATGTCTCGAGGCCCCCATGATGCAGATATGGAGTGTCAAGAAACTACATGACCAATAATACGCTT
>JZKD02S1817945.1:15741-26739 GCA_000966675.3 Picea glauca | reverse complement strand
ACAGCCATTAGGGCTGATCTAACCTAGATAAACTACTAACCATAACTCCTAAACTAACCCTAGACTAGCTCCTAAATTTTGCTCATTTACTCTACTAACTAGGGCGCATATTTTGGGACAACTATTGGCATATTTTGATGGTGTAATTTTCTGATGTAAGTGACTGAAATCTACAGCCATAAGGCTGCAATTTTCTGCAGAAATATACATGTTATAACAGATTTCTTTATTCAACTTCAAGGTGCCATTTTTCAACCTATGTTCATTGCCAATCTTGATATTGATTTCCTTAACCAGTTTAGATCTTTCTATGCTCTTTTAGATGCTTTATTTGCTGATATAAATTGCCATCTATTGCTGCAAATTAGGAAAAGAAAACTTAACTTGTTGATCCATACTAATTTATATCATTGCAAGTTGGATTTTCTTCTGTCTTGGGCATGTACAATCATCTGGAGAAGTACTATAGCTTTGGGGCAACAATCACTTGATTTACATGGCATATCTTCCCAAATTTCACTCCACTTAGACTTGGCCTCAAGGGGATTCACTTCCATTTCTATCCATATCAATCTCTTTCCCCCAAGGGTCACCGATATCGCCTCCCTAGAGTGACCTAGTCACCCTTGAAGTGTGGGACCTACATCGAGGTGACATTTGGTGTAGGATTCCCAAGTTGTAGCCATTTCTTTGTGGTTGGGTCAGGATTTTCCCAACCTACAACTTGCACTATAACATTTTGGCGTCGTTTCTGGGGAAGATTTTGAATCTTCTTCGTACCCTAACGACACTATGGTAAGATATCTCTGAGCCTTTCCCTTAGATTGCCTCGTGACTCCACCTAAAGGACATTCCCTTTCCATTTTCCTTGACGAGCTCATCTGGCAACTCCACCTTCCCAGAATCCTTATTTACCCAAACATTTCCCCCCTCAGAGGTTCAAGCCTTCTAAGTTTTACCAAAGAAGGTCTCCTCTCAAGTCTCCTGTTGTTAAAAACCTTTTCCATAATACCCTTCCTCTTGTTCCAATGGATCTACCTTGGGAAAGGGACCTCTACAAACCCCTTAACATGGCCAATATCCAAGGTTACCCTAACAAAATGCCAACAAAATTCAGCAAGTGGTTGTCAAAGTTCTGAGGAAACAATGTGATAATTATTGAGGATCATATTTACACCATGAGTCGGGATATGGACAAAGAAGGGAATGAGCATGAAGATGTGTTCATGAGTTTGTTTGCCTCATCATTGAATGAAGAAGCCCTTGATTAGTTCATATCAATCCCTGTCAATCATATCACATCCTATGAATATTTTTCCAAATTATTCAAAGACAGATGGTCAACAAAGGCATATGGTGGGAAAATTGGGGCTCAGTTTAATCAGAGAAAGAAAAGGGAGTATGAAACAGTAAAGGAACTCATTACTAGATTTGACAAGTTATACAACCAGATTCCAACAGATTACAGTCCTATGACATCATCAGTTTATTTCCTTTACGTCAATGCTTTTGAAGGGAAGTTTTGATTGATTCTCAAAGACAAAAATCCCACATCATTGGCATAATCTAAATAGTTCAGTATTGACATCGAAGAGAACCACCTTGATTCAAAGATGGAACCTTTTTTTGTACCTTCGTACCAAAGCAGAAGTAAGAATGAAGGTTTCAGCCAACAATGTTCCTGATCTGATTGCTCCCCTGACTCAGAAGATAGACCTAATGAATACTCAATTTATCTAATAGAAGAATCAACTTATGAACCACATGATTATAGTATAAAGAAATCAATCTACTCCTAGACCTCAATTTACCAGACAATTGATAGATACCACAGGTTGGAAACCAAGGCCTTAGCAAGAGGAGAAGGCCCTGTATACTCTAAATCCAGTCGAGACAATTGACATAGAAGCTTGGTGCCTCTTGTGCCAAGAACCCCAGAGAGAATATGAATGCCACCGAGGAGATGAATATTCTCATGACGATATTGATATGATTTGCAATTTTGAAAAGGAACAAGTTACCCAAGAGCAGATCAATGAAGACATAAGACAAGGAGAAAGAGAAGGGATAATCCAAGCCTTGAACCGTTTGACAGATGATCAGAAGAAGGAACTTAGGAGGCAATATTTAAACTACACTAGAATGAATGAAGTTTCATCCCCTCCACCTCAGCCTGGCACTCGCCTTCCATCAGCAGAGAAGGTAGCTCTACCACCTCCACCTCCGGTCTTACAGATTCCAACCGAAAAGGAAGTTCCTCCCATCATTTTGAACACTATGTATCTCTATCGGCCAAGGGACAAGTATCCTCCCTTATACATTTCATTAGGCATGAATGGCCTCCTCTTGAACAACTGCATGCTTGATTTTGGGGCTTCAACAAATGTCATATCATTGAAGGTGATGAAAAAATTTGGTTTGAAGACAACCCGGCCTTATGGAAATGTATGCGATATTGATTCTAAAAGGGTCAAGGTTCTCAAGGTGTGTGACGATGTTGAGGTTTTTCTGATTGATTTACCACATATCAGTATCCTCATGGACATAGTGGTAATTAGTGTTCCATATGCTTGGGGAATGTTCTTATCCAAAAGCTAGCCTATTGTTCTTGGGGATTTTCTTAGCATGGACCTTAACCATGCAGACATTTCCATGGGAGATGGTACCTTCTAGATATTATACAATCGGGAAAATGATGATAGAAATGTGATGGATCATGATGGCCCTAATTATGTCAGTGAATGTGATTATGATGTGCCTACACAGTCTATTGAGTATGATCTATCTGAGCTACCCTTCATGCAGGAAGACTCCGTAGATGTACTTCTCCCATGGAATGATTAATACAAAGAGAAAATTGTCAAATACCATGGGAAGGAACTAGGGTCTATCCAAATTTTGAAGAAAGAAGATAAGAAACACGAAGAAAAGGTCGAAGAGATAGTCCACGCGGAGCCTCCAAGTTTTGATTATACACCTTGCATTGATTTTGCTGAAGGAAGTCTTGTTCTCATGTGGGACAAGAGAAAGGGAAAGCCTAGGTATGACCAACAAGATAAAAAAATAATGGTTTGGCCCCTACATCACCAAGAAGAAATCTGATAAAGAGAAGTATTATCTCGAAGCATTAGATGGGAGAAAGATATCATTATTGGTGGATGGATCTCTTCTCCAACCATACATTCGGGTCACATTACTTCTTCAGGGCCCATGCCCTAGGTAAGTAGGCAAGTCCTCTTTCTTTCCCCTTCATTTTTTATATTGATTGCTCATATTAGTTTAGATGCATTTCATTTTCATTTTTCTCTACTTGCATATTGATTTCATGCTTATATTAGAATTTAAAAAAAAAAAAAATCAAAATTTTCTTTTTCTAGCTTAGTTGGTTTTGATTATGATCATATGAGAATAAGGATGATTAGGCCATCCTACACTTGAAATTTTGATGTTTCCTTGTAGGCACAAGTCTACCAGGAGATGTTGCAATTCTCATGCACTCTACGACGAGCACGTGTCCCCAAGTAGGAGCCAGATGTTATCCACATTTTGTGGATAACTAAGGAGATTATGTCTTGAGGCCCTCAGGTTGAAGATATGGAGTTTCGAGAGACTACATGACCAACAATACCCTTTTGCACAGATGGAAACCTCTCTCACTAGCATAGATGGTCACAGATTTTTAGATATCATCCACCAAATCAGGTGGCTTCCAGAAGGAAGTGGGCCTTGATCCATGAGGTACAAGTCAATATTATGGTGAGCATCATTTCAATATTTAAGCCAGTTGAGTATGGTGTATCTTATATTCATCTAGATTTCATAATATATGCTTGGAAATTATGCCTTTTTCCCTACTTCACCTTGGTGGTTGAGAATCTACCCTAGTAAGTGGTCTTCCTTGGGGATGCATTTTCTACGAGGAACTCCCTTAAAGAGCCATCGTACCATTCCCAACCATACTTACCACTTTCCATCATTATTCCCCTCCATTTCCTTATCTCTTCGGATTTTAGGGTGCATTGACCCAAGAAGGGGTTGTCCCTCATTATATGGGAAGAATGGGCTGAAGGCCTAAAGGGGTTGATGTTGGGTAGAAGATAAAAGCCTTGTATAAACCTTCAAGATTCTTCACCCAGGGATCACCCAAGAAAGCATTGAAACACTTATCTTTGAGTAAAGGGGAACCACAATATAATAAAGAATGCTTAAAATGTTAGTTGAAGTATAGGAGGTCTCATCACGAGTCGACCTATCACGTCCATGAATATCTAGTGGTATGACATTGCCATCATCTAGTCACCAAACCAGGGTAATGGTTTTCAAATGCATGGCTGAGAGAAAAGGGGTCTCATCACGAGCCAACCTTCTCATTTACACTAGGTGTTTTTGGGTGGCATTGCCATCATCTGGTTACCACGTGACCCCTAGTCTTAGGGTTTACCCCTTAATCTATGGTCAAGTCACCTTGGTGACATTTTGTATAAATAAGAGATCATAAGATCTCATTTTAACATAACAATCCCTCATTATGAGAAGTATTGGTCTGAAATTTTCGCTATCTAGATCTATTTGTCTCTTGTGCAATAGTTTATGGATATCTTTATGAATGGTTGATAGAGGAGTGAGGCACTAACCTTGGATGAATGCTTTCTAGCTTTTATGGTGGATTATCTTAACATATTTCTTGATTTTGGTATGACCTTTTTCTCTTATGTTATCATTCTTTCAAGTCAAGGATTGTTGTGTTAGGATATAGGTGGGAAGTATAAGGGCATACGTCCCCACCATAATCTTCATAATTTTATGCTTCATGTTACTGGTTAAACAAGGGTTTTCTAAGAGAAGTATATGGGCATACACCCTCTTAGCTTAAACCCTACCTAGAGAAACTTGCCTTGGGAAGTAAAAGGGCCTACACCCCCAAGGAGGTAGATTCTCTAGAAATTTCTTTTATTTGACTCCATTAACCTAATAGTAAAGGCACTAGTCATATATTTTTTCCATTGGAGATATAAAATCATTGCCATGGGAAACGTGATTTTTTATCTTTTGAAAGATTTCTTGCTTGAAGTTGGTTTGCCTCATTGAGAGGAGTCTTCCCCTCTTAGGGTGTCCCCTCTCTCCCACTACTTTACTTGTTGTTACAAACCCTAACATACATCCATTAGGGATTATATAACCTAGATAAACTACTAACCATAACTCCTAAACTAACCCTAAACTAGCTCCTAAATTTTGCTCATTTACTCTACTAACTAGGGCACATATTTTGCTCTAAATGTTGATATATTTTGATGATTTAATTTTCTGATATAAGTCACTGAAAGCTACATCCATAAGGCTACAATTTTCTGCAGAAATTTACATGTTATAACAACTTGTTTTATTTAGCTTCAAGGTGCCATTTTTCAGCCTATGTTCATTGCTAATCTTGATACTGATTTCGTTAACCAATTTAGATCTTTGTATGCTGATTTAGATGGTTTATTTGCTGATATAAATTTCATCTATTGTTGCAAATTAGGGATAGAAAGATTAACTTTCTGATCCATACTAACATATATCATTGCAAGTTGGATTTTCTTGTCTCTCAGGTAGGTACAATCATCTGGAGAAGTACTATACCTTTGGGGAAACGATCACTTGATTTACAAGGCATCTCTTCCCACATTTCACTCCACTTAGACTTGACCTTTAGGGGCTTCACTTCCATCTCTATCCATATCCATCTCTTTCTCTCTAGGGTTACTGGGATCGCCTCCCTAGAGTGACCTAGTCACCCTTGAAGTGTGGGACCTACATTGAGGTGACATTGGGTGTCTGATTCCCAATTTGTAGCTCTGTCTTTGTGGTTGGTTCAGGATTTTCCCAACCTACAACTTGCGCTATAACATTTTGGCATTGTTGCCGAGGAATATTTTGAATCTTCTTCGTACCCTAACGACACTTTGGTAAGCTATCCCAAAGCCTTTCCATTAGCTTTCCTATCGAATCCACCTAAAGGATGTTCCCTTTCCATTTTCCTTGATGAGATCATCTGGCGAATCCACCTTTCGAGAATCCTTCTTTCCCCAAACCTTTTCCCCCTCGGAGGTTCAATCCTTCTAAGGTTTACCAAAGAAGTCCTCCTCTCAAGTCTCTCTTTGTTAAAACCCTTTTCCATAATACCCTTACTCTTGTTCCAATGGCTAGCCCTTGGGAAAGGGACTTCAATAAACCCCTTAACATGGATAATATCCAAGGTTACCCTAACAAAATGCCAACATAATTCAACAAGTGGTTGCCAAAGTTCCTAGGAAACAATGTGATAATTGTTGAGGATCATATTTACACCATGGGTTGGGATATGGACAATGCAAGGATTGAGAATGAAGATGTGGCCATAAGGTTGTTTGCTTCATCATTGATTGAAGAAGTCCTTGATTGGTTCAGAGCACTCCCTGACAATCATATCACATATTACAAAGATTTTTCCAAATTATTCAAACACAGATGGTCGAAAAAGGAAGATGGTGGGACACTTGGGGCTCAATTTAATCAGATAAAGAAAAGGGAGTATGAAACCGTAAAGGAATTCATTACCAGATTTGACAAGTTACAACCAAATTCCAACAGATTATTGTCCTATGGAATCATCAGTTCATTTCCTTTACGTCAATGCTTTTGAAGGTTAGTTTTGATTCATTCTCAAAAAAGAAAATCCCACATCATTGGCAGAAGCTAAACAGTTCAATATTGGCATCGAAGAGAACCTACTTGATTCAAAGATGGAAGCCTCTTCAGTACCTTCATACCAAATTAGAAGCAAGAACAAAGGTTTCCAACAAAAATGTTCTCAATCCAGTTTCTCTCCTGATTCAGAAGATAGACCAAATGAATACTCAGTTTGTCCAGGCGCAAAATCAACTTATGAACCGCATGATTACAGTATAAAGAAATCAATTTTCTCCTAGACCTTAGTTTACCATACAACAGAGAGATAACATAGGTTGGAAACCAAGGCCTCCACAAGAGGCGAAGGCCTCGAATACTTTAAAACTAGTCGGGACAGTCAACATAGAAGCTTGGTGCCTCCTATGCCAAGAACCCCATAGATAATATTAATTCCCCCGAAGAGACAAATATTCTCCCGATGATATTTATATGATTTTCAATTTCGAAAAGGATCAATTTACCCAAGAGATAATCAATGAAGAAAGAATACAAGGAGAAATAGAAGGGATAATATGGGCCTTCAATCATTTGACATATGATCAGAAGAAGGAATTGAGAAGGAGGAAATATTTAAACTACACTAGAAGGAATGAAGTTTCATCCCCTCCACCTCAGCCTGACACTCCCCTTCCATCAACAAAGAAGGTAGCTCCACCACCTCCACCTTCGGTCTTATAGCTGCTAACTGAAAAGGAAGATCCTCCCATCATTTTGAACATTATGTATCTCAATCGGCCAAGGGACAAGTATCCTCACTTATACATTTCATTAGGCATGAATGACCTCCTCTTGAAAAACCACATGCTTGATTCTTGGGCCTCAACAAATTTCATATCATTGAAGGTGATGAAAAAAATATGTTTGAAGACAACCTGACCTTATGGCAATGTATGTGGTATTGATTCTAAAAGGTTCAAGGTTCTTGGGGTGTGTGAGGATGTTGAGGTTTTTCTGATTGATTTCCCACATATCAGTATCCTCATGGACATAATGGTAATTGACGTTCTAGATACTTAAGGAATTCCCTTATCCAGGGGTTGTTCTGCTGCTCTTGGGAGTTTTCTTAGCATAGACCTTACCCATGCACACACTCCCATGGAAGATGGTACCTTCCAAATATTATACAATCGGGAAAAGGATGGTAGACATGTGATGGATCCTGATGGCCCTGATTATGTCAGTGAATTTGATTATGTTGTGCCTACATAGTCTATTGAGTATGATCCATCCGAGCTACCCTTCATGCAGGAAGAATCCATAGATGTACTCCTTCCATGGAAAAATGAATACAAAGAGAAACTTTCCAAATACCATGGGAAGGATCTAGGGTATATCCAAATTTTGAAGAAAGAAGATAAGAAACATGAAGAAAAGGTCAAAGAGACAGTTCGCGCGGAGCCTCCACGTTTTGATTATACACCTTGCATTGATTTTGTTGAAGGAAGTCTTGTGCTCATGTGGGACAAGAGAAAGGGAAATCCTAGGTATGACCAATGAGATAACAAATCATGGCTTGGCCCTTACATCACCAAGAATAAGTCTGATAAAGAGAGGTATTATCTAGTAGCATTAGATGGGACAAAGATGTCAATTATCGGTGAATGGATCTCTTCTCCAACCATACATTCAGGCCACATGACTTCTTCAAGGCCCATGCCCCAAGTAAGTGGGTAAGTCATATTGATTTCCCCTGCATTTTGTATCTTGATTGCTCATATTGGATTATATGCATTTCATTTTCATTTTTCTCTACTTGCATATTGATTTCATGCTTAGCTTAGAATTAAAAAAAAAAAATTAAAAATTTTCTTTTTCTAGCTTAGTTAATTTTGATTATGATCATATTCGAACAAGGATGAGTAGGCCATCTTGCACTTGACAGTTTGATCTTTCCTTACAGGCACGGGTCTACCAGGAGATGTTTTGGTTCTCATGCACTCTACGACGAGCAAATGTCCCCAAGCATGAGCCAGATGTTATCCCCATTTTGTGAATAAATAAGGAGATTGTGTCTTGAGGCCCCTAGTTTGCAGATATGGAGTGGCGAGAGACTACATGACTAGAAGTACCCTTTTTCACAGATGAAAACCCATCTCACCACCTCAAATGGTCACACATTTCCATATGGAATGCACCAAATCAACTGACTTCCGGAAGGCAGTGTGCCTTTCTCCATGAGGTACAAGTCAGTATTATGGTGAGCATCATTTCAATATTTAAGAAAGTTGAGTATATTGTATCTTAGATTGCTATACATTTCATTATGTATGATTGGACGTTATGCCTTTTTCTCTGCTTCACCTTGGTGGTTGACATTCTTCCCTAGTAAGTGGTCTTCCTTGGAGATGGGTTTTCTACTAGGAACTCCCTTAAAGATCCATCGTACCATTCTCAACCACACTTACCACTTTCCATCATTATTCCCCTCTATTTCCTTATCTCTTGGGATTTTAGGGTGTATTGACCCAAGAAGAGGTTGTCCCTAATTCTATGGGAAGAAGGGGTTGAAGGCCCAGCGAGGTTGATTTTGGGTAAAATATAAAATCCTTGTATAAACCTTCAAGATGCTTCACCGAGGGATCACCCAAGAAAGCATTGAAGCGCTTATGTTTGAGTAATGGGGACCCAAAATATAATAAAAAATGCTTAAAATGTTAGTTGAAGGATAGGAGGTCTCATCACGAGCCGACCTATCATGTCCATGAATATATAGTGGTATGACATTGTCATCATCTGGTCACCAAACCAGGGTAATGTCTCTTAGTTGCATGGCCAAGAGAAAGCTGGTCTCATCATGAGCCAACCTTCTCATTTCCACTAGGTGTTTGTGGGTGACATTGCCATCATATGGTCACCACACCAAGGCAGGGACCTTCAACCTATCCTTATGCTACATTGAAATAAAATACAAAGAAAGAAAGATAAAAGGCAATTGATGGGCTTGAAAAAGGTGCATTGCGAACGGAGGTACCACACACCCTCTATAAAGGCACCCATGAATGAGACACTACGACCCCTTGTATGTCATGATCCCTATGTCCATTGAGTCTTGATGCCAATCACTTCATCCACTTTACATGGCTTAGAGAGGGATCTCTTGGAAACTCTCCTTGACCTAGGGAAAGATCTACCCAATAGGACACCTCTTCAACCCTCCCATATTCAAACTTGACAAGTCACATAGTGTCTTTGAGAATTTAATTGTTTGATATAGTGATATTTTATGCACATTATTTGGTGGAACATTTGTTGATTGGATTCACTTATCATCATTTTATGACTTGAAATACTTGGAGGGCATTCTCATTTGTCTTTGCAGGACCTAGTTGGTGAACAATTTTGGGAGAACGTGATTAGCTTGGGCTTCCATGGGGCTACAATCCCATACGTTGGATGTCAAGGGCATGTATGCTAGATAAGAAATATCAAACATGGAAGGCCTTGAAGGTGACTTGGAAGACATAACCTAGCCCCCACATGCCAAACGTTTTTCCTAGGAGAGGAAAATCATTACTCCTAGAGGCATGACATCATCTAGGGGGGTTAGGGCTTGGTGGTGGGGTGTCACTCATTGAAAAATGGAATTTTTGAGGAGAAGAAGGTATTCAACATGAGGATATTGTCTAGATGCTTGACATATGGCCTTTAGAGGCCTACCCATGCTTCTCCAACACCAATGACTTCGTCTAAGTGGAAAAACATCCCCTAAAGGGGAGACGTCCATGTAAAGTTAGGGTTTATTTGTGCAAAAGAGAAACTTTAAATGAATTATTTAATATTAATTTATTAAAGGGGGAATATTAAGGTTGTTGACCCCTAGTCTTATGGTTTATCCCTTAATCTATGGACAAGTCACCTTGGTGACATTTTGTATAAACAAGAGATCATAAGATCTCATTTTAACATAACTCTCCCTCATTGTGAGAAGTATTGGTCTAAAATTTTTGCTATCTTTGGCTCTATTTGTCTCTTGTGGACTTGTTTATGGATATCTTGATGAATGGTTGATGGAGGTGTGATGCGCTAGCCTTGGATGTCTGCTTTCTATCTTTTATGGTGGATTATCTTAGCATATTTCTTGATTTTGGTATGGTATTTTAATCTTATGCATCATTCTTTCAAGTCAAGGATTGTTGTTATAGGATATAGGTGGGAATTATAAGGTAATATACCCCCACCATAGCATGTTATTGGTTAAACAAGGGTTTGTTAAGAGAAGTATAAGGGCATACACCCTCTTAACTTAAACCCTAGCTAGAGAAAATTGCCTTGGGAAGTAAAAGG
>JZKD02S1817944.1:614773-631317 GCA_000966675.3 Picea glauca | reverse complement strand
AACAGGGTAATATTGTTACTTGACTGCATCCAAAAACATCCCAAGTGGGCTCGACCCCATATATTCCAGAATTCTCTATGGAAATTTTCTCCGAGTAAGTTTCCCACCAATTTTTGACATGGGGGAGAGCTTTAAGGAGTGCGAAGGTGATCTTTTCCCTATCAGAAAAATTGTGAACAAACAAATAACCTTCTAGCATATTTAACCATTTTTCTAGAGCATCTGCATATATTTGTCCTTCAAATACGAGAATATCAAAATGAAATTGTACCTTGAAAGGGGAAGTATCTTGAAAGTGCCTTCTTGATGAAGACACACTAGCTTTTATCGACATGCGTTGAAGGATGTGGGAAAAATTTTCCGTCATTTCGTCTGTCTGTCACATGAGAGCTTGCTCAAGTAATAGATTAATATAATAATTTTCTCTATCATTTTTATTTTCTTCTGCCATGGAGGGTTTCTTGGGCGTGCAAGAGAAAGTTTCCTCAAGAGAGATAAGCTCGAGACCCAACTTTCTATACTCGGACCTCATTAGGGACATGCACTGAAAAAACGATCAACAATAGGTTTCTTTGATACCACTGATCTGGATTATTTTTGGAACGAAATGAGAGTGGAGATATAATAAATAAATGTACAGAGATATCTCAAGTATCCAATATAATAACAAACATATATAAGATATTCAACCATAAACACAGAGATACAATAATACACAATTTTCATTAATGAGCGAAATGTACAAAACTGTAGAAATACAGAGTGAAAGAGTTGCTAGAATGGTGGCAGCTTATCTCTGAGAAGGGATGTGATAGATACTCACATTTACAAGAATATGATTACAATGAGGCTCTAAATTCATTTTTAACATAAAGAAAATCCAAAACCCTAACCCCGGAAGATGGAAAGCCAACAGTTTTAGGGACCCTGTTTTGGGTAGTTTGGTGTATCAACTTCTCGGGGGCATAACTTTGGCATAAGATCTCCGTTTGGGGCACATGATAGCTCATTATAAAGGTATCATCGAGGAGATTAATTTTGGGGGTTAAATAACATCCTTCAATTATCATTTAGGTGCTCGATCCCAAAAAAACTTCATTTAGGCCCTCAAAATGGCCCCGAAAGTTTAGGAACTAAAAAAATGCTAAAAATAGTAAATTGCGAGAAGACTGTTTTGAGCCAGTTGGAATAGGTGGGTGGCCACCGATATCCACCTGGATCAAATTTGGGTGGGATTAATACCCGTGAGTAATTCCCCCTTGGAACCCTCTCTCTTGTGTAATCATATCCCCTGATCGTCCTTCATCTCTTTCGTATTGCAACCAACGATTATTACTCTTATTAATTATTTCAATGTTCATAATAATAAATTCGTCCCCCAACCTCATTAAATAAATATGGGCTCTTCACCCCAACACATCGACTCACCAGCCTAATTCACATTTATATAATTACATCAACCTCTGCAACACAAAAGACAGACAAAAGGAAAATTAGTTATGCAGAATCGAAATACAAAAAACTTTTTGGTCTTCGTCTTTACTTGTATATGTTAGAGTGTATAAATGTATGAATGTGTTTTCTTTACTTAGTTATGTGACAAATTCCAATCTAAAATATAATTAGCATATGCATCAGATACTTGATTAGAACTTCTAGGGACGTGATTATAAGTAAGAAAATCAAAATATCGTTCCAAAAGTCGTACCTGTAGGAATCATTGGAGTAGAGTAGGATCTCTCACGTGGTAACTATCGTTCAATTCACATACGACTAACTGGTATTCCAGGAAAACTTCTAAAGATCAAACACCATCTGAAATGGCATCGTGTAAGAGCTTTATAATGGTGTTATACTCATGCACATTATTCATTGATGGCTCCAGAAAAACGCCACCTAAAAACACCAGTTGTCCCTTAGGTGAATAAATAACCCAAGTGGCAGAATCCATGTTCTGTGTATGACGACCGGCATTGTCTGCGAATCCTAAGTAGACCAAAGATTATGTTGACATCTTCCAACCAAGGGAAAACTCAATAAGCAAGTCGATGATGAAAAGAAAAGATAAAGAAGTATACACACAAAGATACACTAATATTCAAAGGTCACGCCCGAGTTTGTGGGCTCAAGGATAATACCTTTTAAGGTAGAGACCATTTTTGGGCTCGTCCAACATATTCCCTTCATAATCCTCTAATTCATAGGCTCCTTTCTCTAAGACACGTCGCACCATATAAGGATCGTGCCACATGGGGTTGAACTTACCTGCCCCCAATGGTTCTTTGGCCTGGTCATAAAGGAGAACCAAGTCACCCTCAGTGTACTTTTGGGGATAGACAAAATTATCATAGTAAACCTTAACATGTTTTCGCGATCCATTTCCTCAAAAAATTAATATTTTGGGAGAAATCACTGTAGAAAGGTACGACCACAGATTTTACTTGTCGAAACTCTGATTTTCCTTAGTCTTTGGATTGTCTAGCTTGCTCCAAGAAGGGTAGCTCTGATACCATGCCAATGTTTCATCTAAACCTTCACAATATATCTAGCTAAAACAAGTACAAACAAAACCTATCAAGAAAGGAAGAGAGATTCAATATGGGAGAATGAGAAAATATATTCACACTACTCCAATGAGTTGATGATTGATACATATATGATGATCAAATGATACAATGAATGAATGGAATACACTCATATATAGGACATAACATTCCATAATATCATAATTCATTCATGCATAATAGCATAATAGTGATGATCTAAAATAGAAAGTCTAAAATAGAACTAGTCATTTAACTCCCACTGAACTAGTGTGCTGAAAATAGAAATTTCTCCAACAAAAATCATGCTACTTAATAACGATATTTGAATTCATAAAAGTGGAAGCTAATGTGGTGGTGGGAAATAAATTTCATTGGGAATGGTGATATTGTATCGAGGAATATGAAAAATGGTTAAGTATGGAGGTGCAAAGTGAGGGATATAAAGTGTATAATGGTGAATGCAAAAATGCAGGATGCGGGGTTGTGGGATATGGAGAGTGAAAGGAGATATACAAGAGACTCCCACATCTGCATTCATGGACTATACTAAGTGCAAAAAGGTCAATATTGTGGGTTGTGGAAATAAGTGAATCATTTTGGAGAATGCAAAAATGCAGGATGCAAGGTTGTGTGTCTTGGGAAATGGTAAATGGAATCAAAGGGAGGACCCCACATCCACATTCATGGAATCGCTTAACTCTGAAAAAGTGAAAAGGTGCATTATGGTTGATGTGGAATTAGGGAGGGTCTATTTGAGTGTTGTGTATTTGTGGGTTGTGGGACATGGGTAATTGCGGGGTGAGGGATAGCTTGGCCTTCCGCAATGAGACTTCCGCAACAAGAAAAACAAATAAGTGTTGAGATTTTTTTGTGGGGGGAATAAACTAAGTATGAATTTGCGGACTTGGTAGTAGCCTTCTCCGCAACCCACATTTTTTAAAGAAAATGGCCAAGTATAGGATATACAAGAAACAAGAAAAATGACTATGGATGAACCTTTATATACTATCATTGATTAACAAATATAGATCAACAACTATGACAAACACTTGTCTAAAGTCAATGAAACAATACAAGAATTTGGTTTCATTATTGTAACACTCATCTATAATGATCTTAAACATAACAAGGTGGCCCACAATAATCTTAAAMAATCAWGCTRAGAATAYATTTAAGTGGTCACTTAGTCAAGAAGGGAAAAGATGTAAGGAACCTTGAAAGTTTCATCATGCMTTTACAAGATTTGATACTAGGMTTTTAAATTTGATATTGTTGTATGTCATTTATGATTTGGAAAATAAAAAAAGGAGAGAAGAGAGAGATGCCAAAAGACRRATAGAGTTAGAATCATTAGAAAAAAGGATTGAMGAAAGAGACATAAAACTCYAAATAGAGCTAGAGGAAATGCTTKATAAAAGAAAATAGACTCTTCAAAGATACCATTCAAACTCAAATAGAGGATAGATTCTTAGGGTTCAAGAGTGAATTGTAGACAATGAAGGATAGGATTCAAGAAATGGAAAAACATAAACAATCAACCCAAGAAGGAGAGGTTGAAGAAAATCACAACTTGAGAGATAGGATTAAAGAGCTAGAAGAAAAACTATCYAACAATTTGACCCTCRRTAATCTRGAAAAAAAATTGGATATCAAACCCATCAAAGAGGAAATAAATAAGCTATTTGAATTGGACCAYGAGTGTAATAAAAGATCCTTGAACCTCATAATTTTTGGTATAAAATAACAACAAGAGGAGGATACACTAGCAATAGTAAAAGAAKAATTAAATAATAAATAACAAATTGATACAACTTACCTCATAGAAGAAAAGAGGYTAGAAAAATAATTGATCACAAAGATAGGTTGATCAGTGTCAAAGTAAGTTGTAATAACCATAAATATAACATACTCAGTAAATCTCTGAGCTTAAAAGGGTCGRRAATATTTATAAATTAAGCCCTCATTCCCRAAGACCAAKYTGAATCAAGGAAGGAAGTTCAAAAGGTAAAAGAAGCCAGGAAAGAAGGAAAATGGGCAATAATTAGAAATCGAAAATCTATTGTTAGGGATAGAGACTAGAAGGATAATAATAAATAGGAATTTGGGACACTTGGAGTCATTTTTTGRAACTGTCGTGGCTTTCCATGGTACAAAGATCCTATGATAAGTTGGATCCCGAGTGATTGATATTATTTATCTAGTTGAAACTTGAGACCATGAGGARTCTAAGTTCCCTAAGATAGAAGGACTTGTCTTGTGGTYGGCATGGAAYAAACAATCCCAYTGTAGAGGGATAGGAGGCATAGCTTGTTATATTAGAAATAATATTTCTCCTCACATTCAATTTCATAAGATCGATCCTCTCAATCAATACATTTGGATAGAAATTTTAGACACCAATGCTAAGAAGATGTATATAGAAATTTGCTATTTTGTGCCTATTAATTCTACTGTTTATAAGAAAAACAATCTAGATAGCAATTGTCCCTATAATAATTTAGAACAAGATATTTATAGTTTGAACAATGAAGGTAATATCCTCATGTTAGGAGACTTTAATGTTAGGACTGCAACTAAACAAGCTACTCTTTTAAGTAATGATTCCAACCATAATCCTTTGATGGTTAGATTAGGACCTTGTTTTATTTAATAGCTACAAAAGAATATTTGAAGACCTAATTGAGAATTTGTTTAGTACTGAGTTGGTCAAGCTCTGCAGCTCTCAAAACATAATAATTTGCAATGGAGTAATGAAGTGGCCAAACTCCAATCAGATGACTTGTATTCATGGGATATGTAGTTATGTGATATCTGATATCCCTGTTTCCAACCAAATAGCAACTTTTGACCTTTTAAATGACTATGAATCCAACTCTCATCATAAACCTTTAACCCTAACTCTAAACGTTTCCATGCACAAGAGCGCCATTGAAGATAATTTTGATAATCAAAGGCAATTGCTCTTTGACAAAAGTAAAGTTGACCTTTTATTGAAGGATTTAAATAGTAAATTAAATCTCCTAACTTATAAGGACAACATTGAAGAACTCTATCATATTTTTACAACTACCCTTTCCACTTCTATTAACAAGTTCTCTTTCGAGGTGTCCTGTAAAAAGAATAATGGAACGACCAACCCTTGGTATGATAAAGAATGTAAAATTGATAGGAAATCCATTAGGGATGCTTCTAATGAGTCCTTAAAACTTGATAAGATCAATACGTACAAATCCCTAATTAAAAGGAAAAAAATTTACTATATCAATAAAAGGCAAGAGTAGCTTTCACAACTATCTAAGATGGATCCTAAGAAGTTCTGGAGCCAAATTCTAAACTGCAATACTAAAGAAAATAATATGATTCCCTTAAGGGTCTGGAATTCCTAATTTAAAAGTCTTTACAAGTTCCCTGATGCCATGAACACCATTCCTATTATCCCTACATAAGATGATTTTTTTTCTTTAGATGGCATAGAGTTTGGGGTTAATCGTCTTGCAAATGGGAAAGTTAAGGACAATGAAGGCTAACAAGATGAAATTTTTAAAATTGGAGGGCCTATCCTTATCCCTCACATAAACAAGCTCTTCAATTTAGCAGTCAAGCAGGGCTTCCGTAAACCCTAGACACAAAGCCTCATTGTTCCTATTTTTAAAAATGGGGACATAAACATTCCCTCTAAATATAGGACCATTATGATTAGCCTAATTTTAGCCAAGATTTATGGAATTATTTTGGAAAAGAAGATTGGACTTTGACTAGAAAGTCATAGTAAAAGAGCTAAAGGCTAGGCCGGGTGTAGGAGATATCATTCAACTGTGGACCATATCGTTACCTTTATGATCATTGTAGAGGAATTCCGCAATACTAAAACTAATATTTTTTGTTGTTTTGTTGACTTTAGAAAATCTTTTGACATGGTTCCTAGGAAAAACCTTTGGAATAGGTTGGAAGAGATAAAAGTGCCTCTCGAGTTGAGGGATTCTACAATAAGGATGTATGAGAACGTTATTTCTAATTTAAAAAAAACTGAGGGCTAGTCGAAAGAGATTAACTACAATATTAGAGTCAAACAAGGTTGTCCCTTGTCCCCTACCCTTTTTGGCATATACATTGACAAGTTAGAAGATTTCTTGGAAAAAGCAGGTTTTGTTGGCCCTACTCTCACTGGCATAGTCATCAATATTCTTCTTTATGTCGATGATATCGTTCTTATGGCAAGGAGTCCCCATGATATTGAAAACCAACTAAGAATCCTCAAGGATTTTTGCTCCAATATGGGTATGATTGTTAATATTGATAAGACGAAGGTCATGATTATTAAATCCAATAATATAACTTATGATACCTTCGTATATGACAACAACAAATTGGAGGAAGTGAATTCCTACAAATATCTTGGAATTGATATTCAACACAAGCTCAACTAGAATTATAGCATTGAGAAAAGGATTATTGGGGGATGGAAAGATTATTATGGGCTTGAAAACAATTGTAAATCAACCGATCTTTGGAGTTGGGATACGAAGAAACTCTTATTTGATACTCTTGTTACACATGTTATTCTTTATGGATGTGAAGTCCGGGGATGTAGTATCTCTCGTGAATCCTGGAGAAAGATAGAGAAAATACAAAAGAATTGTATAACCTATAATCTCAAAGTTAAAGGAAATGCGCCCTATCCCATCCTCTTCTTAGAAACAAGTCTCTCCCCCATTGAGAGCATGGCTATGACTAGATACCTAATGTATAAGAACAAGTTAAACAACATGGAAGACAAGAGGCTTCCTAAAATTGCTTCAAAATCGAGTCATAACCACCATAGACTCAAGTGAGTATGGGATAAAGATGCTCGATCTTGGCTAAACTATTGGGGAATCATGGAAGACACCATTTTGTAGAATAAAGATACTATTAAAAATATCATCAAATCAAAATTTAATGAGAAAATGTGGTGTGACAAAGAGTTAGAGGAAAAAAGAAAATTAAGGTATTATAAGGATGTAATCAACCCTAATCTAGAAGATCAAAATTATCTATCTGTTTTGACAAGTGTAAAGAAAAAAATAAGCATTGCTAAGATAAGAACAAATTCTCACGAGCTCCATAGTGAAACTGGGCATTCGTTGATCCAGATTATTTTCAGCATGAAATGAGAGTGGAGATATAATAAATAAATGTAAAGATATGTATCAGATATCCAATAATATAACAGAAATATATCAGAGATATAAATGCAAAGATATAGTAATACACAATTTCTATTCATGAGCGAAATGTACAGACTGTAAAATTACAGAGTGAAAGACTCGCTAGACTGGCGGCAGCTTATCTCTGAGAAGAGATGTGATGGCTACACTCATTCGCAAGAATATGATTAAAATGAGGCTCTATAGGCCTTTTTAACATAAATAAAATCCAAAACCCTAGCCCCAGAAGATGAAAATAAAACAATTTTGTGGACCCCGTTTTGGGTAGTTTGGTGTATCAACTTCATGTGGGTGTAACTTTGGCATACGATCTTCATTTGGGGCGCACGATAGCTTGTTGGAAGGGTATCATCGAGAATATTCATTTTGGGGGATCAATCAGAGCCTTTGGCTATCATTGAGGTGCTCGATCCCAAAAAAACTTCATTTAGGCTCTCAAAATGGCCCCGGAAATTTAGGAACCGAAAAACTGCTAAAAATAGTAAATTTCCAGAAAACAGTTTGGAGCCAGTTGGAATAGGTGGGTGGACACCGATATCCACCTTGATCAATCCTCCCTCCTTAGGAATAAATGGTCTCCATTGCGTTGAGTTTTCGAGGGAGAGGAAAAATTGTTTGTTGAATCCGCACCTTGATGAGCCGCTTGCCTTGCTAGAGAAGTTGCACTGCTTAGCTTATTGAAGGTTGTCACGAACCTATGGTTGGAAGGGTTGGAAATTTTTAACCATTCTGGCTACATGAGATGACCGTGTGTCGAAGGAATCCTTGAACTTTTCTTCAATCTTTTTGATCTACTTCTGTAGGACAGAAGGTGCTTGGACTGAGGTTGTAGTGGTTGCGGTATTCTTTTTTTCACCTTTTGAAAAGATTGTGAAGAAGCTGAATTTTGTAGAATGAGATACTAACTTGTGACACTATTAAGGTGGGGAGTAGTTGGAACTACCTCTGGTATTCTATAGAGATGACCCCCTAGAGTAACAATGACACTATGGGGTCGAGAATCATAAATAGCATGGCGGTTCCACATATATGGATGGCCGAAAAGAACATCACAAACATCCAGCGGGGGAACATCATATAATACTTCATCCTTGAAGGGGTGGATGTAATATGAAAATAGACACTGATGGATGACACGGAGGGCTCACCCCTAGCCAAGCCACCTGATGTTGTATGGTTGCGGGTGTGGTGTTTCCGACAATCCCAACTGTTTGAGGACCTCTGCTGAGATGAGGTTCTTCTGGATTTTGTTATCAACAATAAAATGTAGTGGGGTCCCCTTCACCCACATCTGTGAATGAAAAAGGTGCTCCCCCTCTTCAGGATCCGTTGGTTCTTATGATTGAATTTTTGTGGTCACGACAGTAGCAATGGGGTCTGGGTCGATGATCTATATTTTTCTATTATTTTTTGAATCAGATTATGAATCAAGGTTAGGCTCCTTATCTTTGATCTCGACCACCAATCACTATTTTGAGTGACATTCATCGATGTTTTTCCATGGGATTTTTTGGAAGTCACACCACTTTCCAGTGTCATTCTTCATCTTTCCCTTACTCTTCTTTTCCTGTGGCTTGGATTGGTTTTCGGGAGGCTATTTGTTAGGGTCGTCTTTATCATGCTTTGTTTGTTGTGGATTTGCAGACCCAAACTCTCGTTTGTTCTAGTGCCTAAATTTCTTCTCGATTTTGACAACATATCGATAGGCAACTCCTAGTGATGAGATGTCCAGAAAATCCATTTCAGTTTGGATGTACCTATGCAGAACCCCATGGTATTACAGAACCAGATGTCACTCGAAGTCTTTGATACCCAGCTTGGTGCGCAAGGTATGGAAATTATTTGTGAACTCCAAAATTGTTTGACCCTTCTCTTTCCGTAGTTTGGTCCATCTCATGTACTAGTCTTCATAGTTAACAACATGGTAATATTGTTCCTTGACCACATCCACAAAAAAATACCAAGTGGGATCGACCCCATATATTTTAGATTCCTCTGTGGAACTTTTCTCCCAGTAAGTTTCCCACCAATTTTTGACATGGGGGGAGCCTTAAGGAGTGTGAAGGTGATCTTTTCCCTGTCAGAAAAATTGTGAACGGAGAAATAACCTTCTAGCAAATTTAACCATTTTTCTAGGGCATCCGCATCGATATGACCTTCAAATATGGGAATATCAAAATTAACTTGTACCTTGAAAAGAGATGTGCCTCCAAAGTGGTCGTTGGATGAATACGCACCTGGTGTTATCGGCAGGCATTGAAGGATGTGGGAAAAAATCTCCATCATTTCATCCCTCTATCGCGTGAGATCTTGCTCAAGAAACAAATCAATAGAATCGTCTGCTCTATCATTTTTCTTTTATTCTACCATGGAGAGTTTCTTTGGTGTGTGAGAGCGATTGTCCTCAAGAGAGACAAGCTTGAGACCCAACTTACTATACTCGTACCTTGTCGAGGACATGCACTAAAAAAATGATCAAGAGAAGCATTATCTTATACCACTAATCCTGATTATTCTCAGCACGAAATGAGAGTGGAGATATAATAAATAAATGTATAGAGATGTATCATATTTCCAACAACATAACAGAAAGATATCAAAGATATAAAAACAGAGATACAATAATACATAATTTCTTTTAATGAGCGAAATGTATAGACTATAAAATTACATAGTGAAAGACTTGCTAGAATGGTGGCAGCTTATATCGGAGAAGAGATGTGATGGATACACTCATTCGAAAGAAGATGATTACAATGAGGCTCTAAAGGAATTTTTAACATAAATAAAATCCAAATCCCTAACCCCGAAAGATGAAAAACCAACAATTGTGTGGACCCTGTTTTGGGTAGTTTGGTGTATCAACTTCCTGGGGGTGTAGCTTTGGCATACGATCTTTGTTTGGGGCGCACAATAGCTCGTTGGAAAGGTATCGTTGAGGAGATTAATTTTGGGGGCTCAATCAAAGACTCTTGGCATCATTAAGGTGCTCGATCCAGAAAAAAATTCATTTAGGCCCTCAAAATGGCACTCGAAGTTTAGGAACCAAAAAACTGCTAAAAATAGTAAATTGCCAGAAGACTATTTGGAGCCAGTTGGAATAGGTGGGTGGCCACCAATATTCACATGGATCAATCCTCTCTCCTTAGGAAGCAATGGTATCCATTGTGTTGAGTGCCTGGGGGATAGGGAAAAGCATTTATTGAATCTGCATCTTGATGAGTTGCTTGCCTTGCTGGAGAAATTACGTTGCTTAGCTTGTTGAAGGCTATCATGAACCTATGGTTGGAAGGGTTGGGACTTTTTAACTAGTCTGGCTACATGAGATGACTATGTGTAGAAGGAATCTGTGTGCTTTGCTTCAATTTTTTTGACCTGCTTCTGTTGGACAGAAGGTGCTTGGACTGAGGCTACAGTGGTTGAAGTGTTCCTCTATTCACCTTTTGAACAGACTATGAAGAAGATGAATTTTGTAGTATGAGATACTACCTTGCAACACTATTTAAGGGGAGAGTAGTTGGAACTACCTCTGGTATTTTGTAGAGATGACCCTCCAGCATGAAGCTTCCACATATGGTTGGCCCAAAAGAACATCACAAACATCCAGTGGGGAAACATCACATAATACCTCATCCTTGAAGGGCTGGATGTCGTATGAAAATCAACACTATTAGCTAACATACAGGTCTCATCCCTGGTGAAGCCACCCAATGTTGTATGGTTTTGGGTGTGGTGTTGTCGAAAATTCCAACTGTTTGACGACCTCTGTTGAGATGAGGTTCTACTGGATTCCACTATCAACAATAAAATGCAGCAAGGTCCCCTTCACCCACATATGTGAATGAAAAAGGTGCTTCCCCTCTTCAAGATCTGCTAGTTCTTCTAGTTGAATTGTTGAGGTCACGACAATAGCAGTGGGGTCTGTGTCGATAATCTGTATTTTTCCAATATTTTCTTAATCAGATTCTGAATCAGGGTTCGAATCCTTGTCTTTGATATAGGCCATTAATGACTGTTTTGAGGGACATTCATCGATGTTGTGCCAGGGGATTTTGTGGAAGTCGCACCACTTTCTAGTGTCATTCTTCGTCTTTCCCTTACCCTTCTTTTCCTATGGCTTGGACTGGTTGTCGCAAGAATGTTTGTTAGGGTCGTATTTATCATGCTTTGTTTGTTTCATATCTGCAGACCCAAACTCTCATTTGTTCTGATACCTAAATTTTTGCTTGATCTTGACAACATATCGATAGGTAGCTCCTAGTGTTGAGATGTCCATAAAATCCATTTCGGTTTGGATGTACCTATGCAGAGCCCCATGATATTTCAAAACTAGATGTCACTCAAATTATTTGATACCCAACTTGGTACACAAGGTATGAAAATTATTTGTGAACTCCGGCATTGTTTGGCCCCTCTCTTTCCACTGTGTGGTCCATCTCATGTACCAGTCTTCATAGTTACCAATAGGGAAATATTGTTTCTTGAACGCATCCACAAAAAAATTCCAAGTGGACTCGGCCACATATATTCCATACTCCTATGTGAAAATTTTCTCCTAGTAAGTTTCCCACCAATGTTTGACATGGGGGAGAGCCTTAAGGAGTGCGAAGGTGATCTTTTCCCTCTCAGAAAAATTGTGAACATAGAAATAAACTTCTAGCAAATTTAACCATTTTTCTAAGGCATCCACATCGTTTTGACCTTCAAATACGAGAATATAAAAATTAACTTGTACCTTGAAAGGAGAGGTGCCTCCATAGTGGTCATTGGATGAAGACGCAATTAGTGTTATTGGCAGGCATTGAAGGATGTGGGCAAAATTCTCCATCATTTCGTCCCTCTGTCGTGTGAGTACTTGCTTAAGAAACATATTAATATAATTGTTTGCTCTGTCGTTTTTGTTTTCTTCTACCATGGAGGTTTTCTTGGGTGTGTGAGAGAGATTTTCCTCAAGAGAGACAAGCTCTATACCCAACTTTCTATACTCGGACCTCGTCGGGGACATGCACTGAAAAAACAATCAAGAGAAGCCTTCTCTGATACTTCTGATCTGGATTATTTTTGGCATGAAATGAGAGAGGAGATATAATAAATAAATGTACAGAGATGTATACAATATCCAACAATATAACAAAAATAAATAAGAGATATAAACACAGAGATACAGTAATATACAACTTATATTAATGAGCGAAAAGTACATACTATAAAATTACAGAGTGAAAGACTCGCTAGAATGGTGCTATCTTATCTCGGAGAAGGGATGTGATGGATACGCTCATTCGCAAGAAGATGATTACAATGAGGCTCTAAATGCCTTTTCAACATAAAGAAAATCCAAAACCCTAACCCCAAAAGAAGAAAAGCCAATAGTTTTGTGGACCCCGTTTTGGGTAGTTTGGTGTATCAACTTCCCGAGGGTGTAACTTTGGCATACGATCTCTATTTGAGGCACACAATAACTTGTTGGAAATGTATCGTTGAGGAGATTCATTTTTGGGGCTAAATCAAAGCCTTTTGTTATTTTTGAGGTGCTCGATCACGAAAAAATCTTCATTTAGGGGCTCAAAATGGCCCCAAAAGTTTACGAAGATTGTTTTGAGCCAGTTAGAATAAGTGGGTGGCCACCTATATCTACCTGGATCAATCCTCCCTCCTTAGGAAGCAATGGTATCCATTGATTTGAGTGCCCGGGGCAGAGGGAAAAGTGTTTGTTGAATCTGCATCTTGATGAGTTGCTTGCCTTACTGGAGAAGTTGTGTTGCTTAGCTTATTGAAGGTTGTCATGAACCTGTGGCTGGAAGGGTTGGACCTTTTTAACAATTCTGGCTACATGAGATGACTATGTGAAAAAGAATCCTTATGCTTTGCTTCAATATTTTTTATCTTCTTCTGTTGGACAAAAGGTTCTTGGACTGAGGCTGCAGTGGTTGCGGTGTTCTTTTGTTCACCTTTTGAACAGACAGTGAAGAAGATAAATTTTATAGTATGAGATACTACCTTGCGACATTGTTTAGGGGGACAGTAGTTGGAACTACCTTTGGTACTCTATAGAGATGACCCCCGAGAGTAACAATGAAACTACGAGGTCGAGACTCATAAATAGCATGAAACTTCTACATATATAGATGGACCAAAAGAACATGACAAACATTCAGTGGGGCAACATCACATAATACCTCATCCTTGAAGGGTTGGATGTCGTATGATAATTGACACTGTTGGATGACATGGAGGTCTCATCCTTGGCGAAGCCACCTGATATTGTATGGCTATGGGTTTGGTTTTGTTGACAATCCCAACTGTTTGATGACCTCTGCTGAGATGAGGTTCTTCTGGCTTCCACTATCAACAATAAAATGCAGCAAGGTCCCATTCACCCACATCTATGAATGAAAAAGGTGATTCCCCTATTCAGGATCTATTGGTTCTTTTGGATGAATTGTTGCAGCGATAGTAGCAGTGGGGTCTGCGTCGATGATCTATATTTTTCCATTATTTTATGAATCATGGTTTGGCTCCTTATATTTGATCTCAGCCATAAATGACTGTTTTGAGCGACATTCATCGGTGTTGTGCCAGGGACTCTTGTGGAATTTACACCACTTTCCAGTGTCATTATTCATATTTCCCTTACCCTTATTTTCATGTGGCTTGGAGTGGTTTTCAGGAGGCTGTTTGTTAGGGTCGTCTTTATCATGATTTTTTTGTTGCGGATTTGCAGATCCGAACACTCGTTTGTTCTGGTGCCTAAATTTTTGCTCGATTTTGAGCATATCGCAGTGACGAGATGTCCATAAAATCCATTTTGGTTTGGATGTACCTATGTAGAGCCCCACGGTATTTCAAAACCAGATGTCACTCAGATTCTTTGATACTCAACTTGGTGCGCAAGATATGGAAATTATTTGTGAACTCCGGCATTGTTTGGCCTCTCTCTTGCCTTAGTGTGGTCCATCTCATGTACTAGTCTTCATAGTTACCAACAGGGTAATATTGCTCCTTGACCGCATCCACAAAACAATCCCAGATGAGATCGGCCCCATATATTCCAGACTCCTCTATGGAAATTTTCTCCCGGTAAGTTTCCCACTAATGTTTGACATGGGGGAGAGCCTTAATGAGTGCGAAGGTGATCTTTCCCCTATGAGAAAAATTGTGAACATAGAAATAACCTTCTAGCAAATTTAACCATTTTTCTAGGGCATCCGCGTCGATCTAACCTTCAAATACGGGAATATCAAAATTAAATTGTACCTTGAAATGAGAAGTTCCTCAAAAGTGGTCACTGGATGAAGATGTGCCTATTGTTATCAGCAGGCATTGACAGATGTGGGCAAAATTCTCCATCATTTCGTCCCTCTCTCGCGTGAGAGCTTTCTCAAGCAACATATTAATAGAATCATCTGCTCTGTCATTTTTCTTTTCTTCTACCATGGAGGATTTCTTGGGCATGTGAGAGCAATTGTCCTCAAAAGAGACAAGCTCAAGACCCCACTTGCTATACTCAGACCTCGTCGGGGACATGCACTGAAATAACGATCAAGAGAAACCTTCTCTGATACCACTGATCTGGATTATTTTCGACACAAAATGAGAGCTAAGATATATAAATAAATGTACAGAGATGTATCAGATATCCAACAATATAACAAAAATATATCAGAGATATAAACACAGAGATGCAGTAATACACAATTTCTACTAATGAGTGAAATGTACAGACTGTAAAATTATAGAGTGAAAGACTCGCTAGAATGGTGGCAGCTTATCTCTGAGAAGAGATGTGATGGATATGCTCATTCGCAAGAAGATAATTACAATGAGTCTTTAAAGGCATTTTTAACATAAAGAAAATCCAAAACCCTAACCTGGGAAGATGAAAAGCCAATAGTTTTGTGGACCCCGTTTTGGGTAGTTTGGTGTATCAACTTCCCGGGGGTGTAACTTTGGCATACAATATATGTTTTGGACGCATGATAGCTCATTGGAAAGGTATTGTCGATGAGATTCATTTTGGGGGATCAATCAGAACCTTTGGATATAATTTAGGTACTCAATCCCAAAACAAATTCATTTAATCCCTCAAAATGGCCCCAAAAGTTTAGGAACCAAAAAACTGCTAAAAATAGTAAATTGTCAGAAGACTGTTTGGAGCTAGTTGGAATAGGTGGGTGGCCACCGATATCGACCTGGATAAATCCTCCCTCCTTAGGAATAAATGGTATCCATTATGTTGAGTTTGCGAGGGAGAGGGAAAAGAATTTGTTGAATCTGCATCTTGATGAGTTGTTTGCCTTGTTGGAGAAGTTGTGTTAGTTAGCTTATTGAAGGATGTCACGAACCTATGGCTGGAAGGGTTGAACCCTTTTAACCATTCTGGGTACATGAGATGACCGTGTACAGAAATAAGCCTTGTGCTTTGCTTCAATCTTGTCGACCTACTTCTGCTGGATAGAAGGTGCTTGGACTGAGGCTGCAGTGGTTGTGGTGTTCTTCTGTTCACCTTTTGAACAAACTGTGAAAAGGTTGAACTTTGTAGTATGAGACACTACCTTGCGGCACTGTTTAGGGGGACAATAGTTGGAACTACCTTTGATATTTTGTAGAGATGACTCCCCATAGTAACAATGACACTACGGGTTCAAGACTCATAAATACCATGGCGCTTCCACATATATGGTTGGCCCAAAAGAACATCACATACATTCAATGGGGAAACATCACATAATACCTCATCCTTGAAGTGTTGGATATCGTATGACAATCGAAACTATTGGTTGACACGAAG
>JZKD02S1817944.1:591709-607508 GCA_000966675.3 Picea glauca | reverse complement strand
ATTTTCAAAATATTTGTCACACTACCAACCTTCCTAACCTCTTAACTCAACAAAAGTATGGTGATCTTGGAAAGCTTCTCTTAATGCTTTTTTAGCACAGAAACAAAATTCTAAAAAATCACAAGTAATCACTTACCCTCTTAAGATCCGATAGAACAATTTGGTCTTAGTGAACGTTGTTCATCATCATCACAAAAAATAAAAATGAAGCAAGTGATATATATATATATATATATATATATACACACGATCTTAGTGAGCGTTAATTATGGTCATCATATAAAACATATCATAACAGATTTTTATTTTAAATTGCACTTAAACTTTATTTTAAAGAGAAATATACTTTTATGAAAATAGTATTAAAATAGTATAAATTTTTAGAAAGTAGATTTTAAAAAGAACCTTTAACAAAATAATTTGATATAGAACATGGGTTTACGTTTGGATCTTACGATGAAAATATAATTATTATAAATTTTTTTAATTAAGATAAAAATATAATTATTATAAAGTTATTTTAATTTTAATTTCATTAAATGAATGTATTCTCTTTATATGAAATATTAAATTTAACATATTTTTAAATGAATTTATTAATTTTATTTTTCATCAATTTTTTTGTTGTTGATTGAATCATAAAATATATAAATTTTGCTTTTTTAGATTATGATAATGATTAACATGTCCGTAAGGGTGTTGACCGATTGGCAAGTACCGTGTAAATGGAAGGAATTATGTAAAGGAGGTCTCAAGTTCGATTCTCACCCCAATTTACTCATGCTCCATGTTTGGGGGCTATATGGACACACAATGATTAACATCTATTAAAACCAAAATTTTAATATTAAATCAAATTATTTAAAAAATATATTTTTTAAATAAATTAATTTTACACACACACACACACACACATATATATAATCAATTATTTTTAATTTATTTATATATAAGTAAATAAATTTTAATAATAATGTCATACTAAACAAATAATTTTTAATAATATTGTCCTCATGGCATGCCTATGAAAAAATAAAATTATTTCGTACCTTTGAACTAAAATTCTATCTTCCTTAGACCAATACAATACTAAGTCTTTAATGACTTTAATAAAATACAATTCTTTAATGACTTTGTGGTTTATTGATAAAGATCTCATGGTATGCCAAAGTTTCCACTAAAATTCTATATTTTTCTTTAATAAACAAATGTTGCATGGCAGCGTAGTCTCTACCAGGTTGGAATGGGAATAAATGCACTACTATGGTGGGACCGAGGGAGAAATAGAAGCCTGAAGCAGTAGAGACACGTGGGAAGCAACTTGAAGTACATGTGGCATCCATGCAGAAAATGACTCGTGCCAATGTATCACATACCAGCCATAAGACATCGGGTTGGTAGATGACCCAGCAAGAATGTCATTGCGAGAGTAAGGTCGGAGCCCCAAAGAAACTTCCGAATTAGTTAACCATCATATTATATTAATATGGGGTTAATATGCAAACGAGGATGTCAATCCTACTGCGTTTTTTATAGATGTGATGCTCTTGTTTAAGTTTTTTTCTGGGGTGTGTATAGTTCAAATATGGGACTTAGAAAATTTTCTTCATAATGACTTGAAGCAATAAAAAAGGATAGTAGTAGTTTTTTTTTAAATAAAGGTTCCTCGAAAAAAGGTCTAGGAATCACACACATTAAACATTCAAATATAATAAACACAATTTCCTGGCATCCAACATAGTTGAAGAAAAAAAATTCCGAGCACATAAGAATAAAAGATTATGATCGATATGCATAAAGAGAACTAATTTAGCATTCTGAAAGCAGTCCACAAGGCACCGTCAAAATTGTTCCCGAATTAGTTTTCTTTGAAATTTATTAAAAATTAATAATGTATGTTACATATTTCCGAAATTTGTTACATATTTATGGAAATTTAAATGTGTTTGTCATATAGACTGGGATTGGGGATCCCACGAACCATAAGAAAATAAGTACAAGAAATAGGACTGTAGAAAGAAGAAGTGTGCGATGGTAGAGAGGAAGACCTGAAAAGAAGAAATTGGAAGTTATCAGTCTTTGGTTAGAGATTTCTATTTAAAGAGGTAGAATAATTGGATTGATAAAGAAAGCAAGATGTGATCAGTATAGACTTACTATGAAGCTGATGCCTTTTTGTTTCTCTCGTCGATGACCATTGGAATTGTGTCAACTGGTTGTCGCCCTTCGTCGGTGAGCTCGTTGATTCTCCTTTAGAGCCATTCTTCAATGTAGCTTATCATGGGGGCCAGGTTGATTTCATCCCGGATTTCTATGTTGAAAAACTCGTTTTCTAATTTCCTTAGATCGATAGAAATACTATGCAGAGCTTGTTCAATTTCCTCATTGTGTGTCGAATAGTCCACTAGCCAGTTCTCGACGTCATCTTGACCATATTCAAGGATGTCGTAAAAATTTTCTAAAGACAACCCCTTTAAAATATCAACTTGTTCATCGAAGGCTTGCTTGGTTAAGGACAAGGAGTTGAGGATTAAGTTTGGGTCTTGAACCTCGTTGGTACTTCTGGCTAAGTCTATTTCAGTTAGGTTTCTAAACAATTCTTCTTTCTCTGATATGGCTTGTTCACATGATTCGACAATGAGGTGTAGGTTCTTAACTTTCTCTTTCCAGTATGCTTTTAATTTTTTGATCCGGTTTGGGGAGGGGAGATCTTCTTGTCTTCTTTTCAAATCTGAGATGTTGATGACATGGTTTCCCAAAGGGATCGCCGTCTGTAGGTAGAAACATTCTTCATTTTAAAAATCCTCTTGCAAATGTTCGTGCAAATCATTTTCCCTCATTCAAAAGGAAGCTATATTTTGTGAAGTTTCCCAGGCTTCAGTAATTAGCTCCATTCTTTTCTTGATATTATTCTCTACATAGCCTCTACAGGATGTGAGGAGACTAGAGGATCCTTTTAACTTGGTTGCAAGGGTGGTAGGCACAGTTTTTGCTAAAGGACTGGAAAAAAAATGGGGTATAAATCAAATCCTCCTCCAATTCCTTGATTCGGCCGTTCAGTCTGGCATTCTTCGCTTCAACTCCTCCAATGGAATCATCAAGAGCATCTGCAGTTGCTCGGTGAAATCGAGAGATTTAGGACGACTTCATTTTCCTAAGGTTAATATATGAACGAGATTTCCCTTTCTTATTTGTTACATCTCTCTTTTCAATAATTAAATTTTTAGATTGGCTGTCAAAAACTGGAATATGAAGGATTCATCTTCGTAAAAAATGTCGGTCTCATCTATTTCCATTGTGGAACTATAGTGCATCACATTCGCGGGCTTATCAACTTTGTAGAACACGTCATCCACAACAGTTTCAAGTTGCATGTTCTTACTTTCAGTTACGGGCTCTTCCACCTGCCCTACAATATTTTTTCTCTTCTTCGTCATGAGAAGCTTGTGAGAACTATCAATTTTTCTGTGAGGAGGGTTCTTATCTCCTCCTCCGTTTGAATATTTATGGGTTTCTTTCTTACTGGGGTGGGTCGTTGAAGCGATGCTCCGTGATGTCATACTCTTGGGAGTGATGGCCGGGGACTGGACACTCTTCTCACTGAATCCTTTTCCTTCTTGTTTGTACAATTCAGTTATGTGTTGCAATGTCTCTACGTCGCCATCATCAAGAGCAGAAGTGTTGTCTTCATTGTCTTTTTCTTCGGTCAGGCGTGTATGGATAAAAGAGCTGCTAAAGCCAACTGCTGGTAAATGTTCTAGAAAAATCCCATTAGGGTTGAACCCTCTTAGCCTTTCATCATATTTTAGGTTCAAGTTCTTGAAATGGCCTACAAATTCGTCAATCTTGTCGACGTTTCTGAACACGAAGTCCCCGATTTTCCAGGGCAGAGGAATGAACTATTTTTTTCTCTTTCCATGGAAAAAATGAAACCAGTAGTTATATTTCCTTGTTATTTTTGTAACAAACATCTTGTCCGTGATGTGACATGGAAGGAAAGCAGGATTTTCCTTGGAGCCAAAAATCATTATTACACTGTAATTTTCCTTTTGTTCAAGTTTCCCCTTCCTGTCCAAAAACTTAGTTGCCTGGATAGACATCCGGGGAGCATCCTTTCCTAACAATAAATCTTTGAAAACCGAGACAAGTCATTAAAAACCTCATAAAATCAATGGGAGGCCTTGTACCTCCACAAGGCCTGGTACCAGAACATTACTGGGTCGAATTCATAGTTTATCTTCTTGGACAGAGACAGTTTTGGAAACATACAACAATGTGTTATCGCGAAAATCAAGTAGGATGACATATAAAATTTATTCTCTTCTTTGAATCGTGACAATTGGGAAAAAATTTCAATGGAAATTAGCTTACCCCAATAAAAAATGGATTGTTCCTTGATTGTGAAATACAAAATATAAAGAACTATGCTGGAAATGTTTGACGTTGATTCCTGTCCCGTTATTCTTGTAAACAGTCAGGCAATTTTCCGGAATGGATTTCTAAAGGAACTGACCTGCAATTTTGTGATATCTTCAGGAACTGATGTCGGGTCTTTGAGGAACTCAGGTAAGAGGTTCAACCCGTTATCATGTTTTTCTAGGAACTGATTGTAGTTTTGTCCTCTGAAGGTCAATGTTGGCTCCGACAATATTAACATCTTACGAAAGACATCAAGTGAGAAAGAAACAGGAGAATGGTCGCACAGTGGAATAATTCTTTGGCTTGAAATATATTTTTCGACGCACCAAGAGACCACCTCCTCAAAAACCTCAGGGACGCAGCCTTCACGAGTGATTCTAGAGGTCCAAATCACTTTGTTTTGGGTGGAACACGATGAATAGTAAGAGTATTCCCTAGACCACTAGAAGTTTTGGTCCTCACATCTGAAGATATTCACGGTATCTCCATAGAACTGTTGTCGAGATGCTGCCATAATTTTATGAGAATGTTCATTTTCTCCAGACAATGTTTGAAATGAAGAGTTGGAAGGAATAATATAACCCTCCACAAATCTTGGTCCAATGCGTGTGAATGGGAGATCTCCTCGAGCCTTTATCCTTTCGCTCATTAATGACAATCTCGACGGTTGTTGCATGATGCGTTGTTAGCATTAAAGACTAGTAATTACATACCTAGAAGTGTGAAGATGGCAGGTACGATGAAGAGAAATTAAGGATTGGAGATTTCATGAATGCGCCAAGGCGACGACCCACAAAATACATTCCATGTTGTTTGAGATGAACAATCAGAAGGGATAATATAACTCTCTGTAGATCTTGGTTTAATGCGTATTAATGGGAGATCTCTTCGAGCGTTTCACTCATTAATGACAATGTTGAAGGTTCCTGCATGATGAGTTGTTAGCATCAAAGGTTACTAATTTCATATTTAGAAAGAAGTACGAAGGTCGCGGGGACGGGAAAGAGCAATTAAGAAGTGGCTAATTATCGAAAGCGGTCGGTCGAGCTTCAAAATAGGGTTACATGGTATAACCATTAGAGGTGAGGGCCCGAGGGTCAAATTGTATGTCTCATAAGTTTTTGAGTGCAAAACACATAACACGGAAGAGGGCATGATGGGACAGTCTAGAGGTCAATTTGTATATCGCAGAATTCCAAGTACTGTTTGCAGGCCACAGAACAATGGAAGCACAATCGTGAGCCTGCATGTCCGGGAACTCGCAATCGAAAAAGTGGCTTAAGTATGGAATAGTGAAATGGTAGGCCAGACTCGTTTTTGCTAATATATTGAAATTTGTAATAGATATCCCATTACCTGGCAAGATCTTTTCTGCATGTTTCTGGGAAAGTTGTGTAGCGATAGTCAATGTAACTCTCTCATCAAGACTTTTGATTTTTAATGATGGTATGTATGGTTGTTGCATGATTAACTGTTAGCATTAAACCTTGCTCGTTTCATACTTTGAAAGAAGTGTGAAGGTGGCAGGCATAGTAAACAATGAATAAGAATTGGAGATTTTGTGAACCCGTCAACTCGAGGATCTGTGAAAGAGATTCCATGAAATGGGCAAGTATGGAAAGCGATTGGACATGCTTCAAAATAGGGTGACAATGGTTCCCCAGGAGACGTGACTTCCCAAGGGTCAAATTGTATGTCTCAGAACTTTTGAGTGCGAAATGTGTAACATGGAATATGGGATGATGTGGGAATCTGACGATCAATTTGTATATCGCAAAACTGTGGGAGATATCCTTGAGCCTTTCACTCATTAATGGAAATGTTTAAGGTTCTTGCATGATGAAGTGTTAGCATTAAATATTACCAATTGCATATCCAAAAAGAAGTACGAAGGTGGTGGGGAAAGGGAACAACAATTAAGGAAAGGCTAATTATCGAAAGCAGCCAGTCGAGCTTCAAAATAGGGTTACAAGATACAACCAACAGAGATGAGGGCCCGAGGGTCAAATTGTATGTCTCGAAAGTGTTGATCGCATAAAACGTAACACGGAAGAGGGAATGATGGTGCATTCCTGCAGACAAATTTTATATCATGGAACTCCGAGTACTATTTTCTAGTCGCAGAACATTGGAAACACAACCTTGAGCCCGCCAGTTCGGGAACCTGCAATCGAAAAAGTGTCTAAGTATGGAATAGGGAAATAGTAGACTAGACTCGATACACCATGGTTGGAGCATGTGAAACCATGGAAATGTACCACATCATGAACATATAGCCAACTTGCGGCTAAGTATTGAAAGGAACGGCGGACGGTCGGCTCATGATGGGGCATTCCAGTGGACAAATTGTATATCGCGAAACTCTGGGTACTATTTGCAAGTCGCCGAAGATTTGAAACACAATTTTGAGCTCATCATTCTAGGAATCTGCAATCGAAAAAGTGTCTAAGGATGGAATAGGGAAACAATAGCCCAAACTTGTTTTCGCTAATATATTGAAATTTGTAATAGATATCCCATTACCTGGCAAGATCTTTTCTGCATGTTTTTGGACAACTTGTGTAGGGATAGTCAGTGTGATTGTCTCCTTGAGGATTTTTCTTATTAATGACGATATTTACGGTTGTTGCATGATGAAATCTTAGCATTAAACCTTTGTTGTTGCATATTTGGAAAGAAGTACGAAGGTGGCCAACACATGAAACAATGACTAGGAATTGGAGATTTCATGAACTCGCCAACCCGAGGATCCAAAATAGGGTTACAAGGTTTCTACAGAATACGTGAGGCCACAACGGTCCAATTGTATCGCTCATAACTTTTGAATGCATAATGTGTAACACGGAAGAGGGGACGATGTGGGAGTCCGACAGTCAATTTGTATATCATGGAGGTCCGGGTGTTGTTTGTAGGTCACAGAACAATGGAAGTGCAATCTAGAGGCCGAAATAATTAATGTGAATTGAGAAGGGAACGAATGTGGCAGGGATGGAAGGGAAATGATTTTAAACTTTTTGTGAACCCAGGTAAAGTGAAGCTTGCGAGTTGAAGGAGCCCGGGGTGGAATTATAGATCACGAAATTTTTGGGTGCAAGATGTATATTATGGAACACATGGAAAAATTTGGCTAAGTATGGAAAGGAACGACGGTCGTTCAAAGTACCGTAAAAGGCGGTTTAATGCGTGGTAATGGGAGATGTCCTCGAGGTTTTTTGCTTGTTAATGGCAATTGTTTTGTACCAGTGTGTTGAGTTGTCACTAGTAGAACCATAATTAATGTGCATTGGGAAGGGAGCGAAGGTAGTGGGGATGGAAGGCAATGATAGATGCTTTGAAACTTTTTTGAACCTGGGTAGAGTGAATATTTCAAGTTCGATGAGTCTGGGGTGGAATTGTAGATGAATTTTTGAGTGCAACATGTATATCACGGAACAAGCGACAACAGAGTTCGATAGCACCAACCTCAGAATCTGCAGCCATAAAATTGTTTAAGTATGGAAAGGAACGACGGTTGGTCAGACTCGTGATGTGAGGATATAGATGGAGATGAATATCTATTAGCCCACCAACCTGGGAACCCGCTATCATATAAAGGCGACTAAGTATATAATCAAAAAGGGATAATAGACGAGAACAAGAAAAGGGAAAAGGGGGTAAGTATCTCACAGAACAACATCTAATGTTCATTTATTAATGCCAATCTTTTCGAACCCTTGGTGAGTTCTCACTAGTAAAAGCATAAATTGCAGATCACATAAGTTTTTGGGTGCAAGATGTATATGATGGAACAAGGGGGCATAAGTGTTCGATAGTGCTAACTCGGGACCCGGTGATCAGATAATTGGCTAAGTATTGAAAGGGAACATGGTCGGTCGGGCTCATGATGTGAGGATATAGATGAATATGAGCATCTGGAAATCCACTAACCCAGGAAGCTGTGATCATAGAAATGCGACTAAATATAGAACCACAAAGAGATAATAGAGGGGAAGAAGATAAGGGAAAATCGGGGAAGTATAGAGAAGTGAAAACAAAGGGAGAAACGAGCATTTAGTCTCAGCTATGTAATATACTTGGGGGTCGACAAATACAGCTTGAATTTTAAAGAGAATTTGTTTATATTTATTCCAATAGTATTCATATTAATATATCTTAATAGATTATTTTTGGTCCAAATGTAAAGCATCTTCCAATTTGTAGGGTGTTTTTTCGGTTTTCAAATTTCGTTGAAAAACATAAGTAGTAGGAAGATATATATATATATATATATATATATATATATATATATATATATATGAAGTAACATTTTTTATATGCAATGATATTATCGTATAGAAGAAGTTGTAATATATACACACTATTAAACAGAAACATGACGTAAACACCTGAGTTGACTTTTTGAAATATAGTAATTAATTCATTCTATTTACGGGACCCTGAAGAATGAAAGCAGACGGGTCCACCCATTTCTTTCTTAAGTATAGAGTGGGCACCACATAACTATGTCCCATCATAAATTATTTTTCCATGTAAAATGTAAGGAGCGAATAGAGTAGCTTTTATTTAAATTGAAGCATTGGGCAGAAGAAAAAAAGCTTGTCATGCATGTTTAACTACTGATCAAAGAGTGTATTAAATTCTTGTATAAGAGAGAGGTTGAATTCATCTATCAATAGTTGTATAGGCAAATGAGTCAATTTAAAAAAAAAAATACAAAATAAAATAAAAAACAATATTAGACATTGGAAAACACCATACAAAAACCTCAAATATTCTATATTCAGATAAACCGGGTTACAAAATACAGCTGAGATTATTTCCCAAAATAGTTGTCTTGAAACAGTTCAGCACATATTCTCTGAAATTTAAATGTGTTTTCCATAATGACTGCAATTGGGGCTCCCATGGACAAACAAATCAAATATGTACAAGAATCAAGCATGTAGATAGTCTTTTATAGATTTCAACTTGATCATCAAATGCTTGCAAGGTTAAAAACAACGAGTTGAATATCAATTTTGGGTCTTGGAATTCATTGGTACTACCAACTAGATCTATCCCAACTTCTTGAATAATTTGTATCTTCTAGATATGGCATGCCTGCGTTATATTTTTATTCAACATTCCATACTTTGATAAGTGTTAATTTCCCTCTATCATCGAAAACTTGGGGTTTAAGGTGCCTTCCTTGTAATGTTCCTGGTCATCGACATCTGAGACAACTTAGAGATGTGATTCATGCCCAATTCAAAGACGAGGGAGTGGTTTTATGTGACATCAGCTTTGGGGGAAAAAAATCTTGTTAGCCAACAAAAGCTGAGACAAAAAAATTCAAGTATCTTGTGACTGGTATTCTCCCTGTATTCAATCACCTGCTTGGTTGAAAGGTCTACTTGAAGATTTGTATGTTGAATTTATTTTTTTTATTGCTATAAATTGGAAGGGACGTTCAATTCACCTACAAAATGCTCCTCTGTTGAAGTATATAGCTTTTTCCAGCAACACAGATTAGACAAGTGTATCAAATGTTGCAGATCACACCAGAATATATCTTTCGTCATAGGAGTGGCAGACATCGTGGCTCACAAAATGGTCTAGAATATTCGGAAGGGATGCCAAATATTGCTCCATGCTCGAATATACTCAGAAGGAAACTATAAATTTGGATCCTCACGAAGGTGAGAAACTGTATGCGTTGTTGAATCAACATTCTAAAATTACAGAACCTTTTATGTCAAAGTTGTAACAAACTTGATAGACAACCAAGTTCTATCTCAAAGTTTGTTTAGCGACCTCTCGATGTAGTAACATACTCGACATACAATCAACTTTCGATCACTACTAGTACTAATGTCAAGTGTAACAAGTCGTGACCCTAGGATCCAGGTAGCTTTAGATTCAGGCATCCACACAGGCGGTGACTCTAGGTTCCAGATAGCTTCAGCTTCAGACATCGACACTGGTGGTGGCAGTGGGAATAGTACCATTGACTACAGGGCGATAATGCGATGAAAAAGTAGGTATTTCATTGTCAAAGCACTTATACTGTAGGATTGACAGAACTGCAAAGAGCATCGACTTTAGTGTTGCTTTGTCACAACAATTACAATGTTGTTGTGAGTCCAGAAATCTTTGGAGGTTGGGTGTCCTATGCGATGATGACCTTGACATTAGATACATGTCAGACATCTATTATCTAACATTGCAGTGTTAATGCGATTGTTATAGTCGACGACGGGTCGATTTCATTGGCACAAGCAATATTAATTGTGTAATTAATTAACATCCTTGAAGGACATGTATCCCAAACAACACTTGAAACTTTTTGAACAACCATGTGTTAAAAAAATACATTTTTTTATATTTTAAAAAATAAGAAATTGTATTTTCTATGTCTAACATTAGGTCATACATAAACCTTTTTAAGTTAACTGAAATTAATATATAGTCAACTCAGATCCTCGGAAGCGATCAAATTCTCTAGAGCTAGTTTATTTCCATCATGTTGATTGGGATAGAAGGGTCCACCACCAGGACAAAGAAAGAAGGTAGCAATAAAAACACCTATGAAAATGCAAGCTGGTGATGGAAGCACTCTATGACCAAGAAGGCACTCTCTACTTTTTGACCTGTGTTCCTGATGAACAACTCATGAGGCGCTTGTGGAAAGGACATGGCGATTTATTTGAACTAGACAAGGCAATACTTCAAGCATTGAGCAACTTCCATTTTGTTCAAATATTGGATCTACTGCAACAGAAGAAATGCATTCTCCTTATTCAAAGCATGAGAAACAATAGGAAGATTGATATTTGGTGGAAACAGCTCTGGAATATCCTACTACATCAAGGTCTCCTCTAAAGAATGAAACAAAATGATTACATGAAGGTGGTAGTAAAAGGTGATCTTTAGAAACCAAATCATTACTTGAATACGTCAAAGTTCTTGCAGAAGGTGGTAGTATAAAGTAATCTTCAGAAAGTGTTGCAAAGTCCATAGTCCATAATTCCTTCCCATTAACTTTTCCCAGTTACACATCGATGCATGCATCATAAAATTTTGAGAGCATCGTTCCCTGGTTATATACCCACCTTCAACTACCAAGAGAATATTCTTGTAAAGAGCGGAAAGCTCTTAGACCCTGATGCAATCATATGCATAGGAATAGTGAAAAAAATGTGCAGTACCGGTAGAAAGTTGATTGTATGTGGAGTCTGTTACTACATCTAGAGGTTGGTGAACAAAATTTGACAAAGAATCTGACTTTATGTCAAGTTTGTTATCACACCCATAAGTCACTCAACAAACTTTGAAATGGAAACTTCTGTAATTTTAGGATGTTGATTCAACCACCCATACAGTTTCTCACATTCGTGAGGATCCAAATTTATAATTTCCTTCTGAGTATATTCGTGCATGGAGTAATATCTGTCGTCATTTCCGAATATTCCAGACCATTTTGCAAGCCACAATATGTGCGACTCCTCTAACGAAAGATAAATTCTTGTGTGGTTTGTAGGATTTGATACACTTGCCAAATATGTGTTGTTGGAAGAAGTTATATACTTCAACAAAGGATCATTTTGCAGGTGACTTGAAAGTCCCTTCCAATTTCCAGTAAAAAAACAAAGAACTTCAACATACAAATCTTCAAGCAGGCCTTTCAACCAACCAAAGGATCAAATACAGGGAGAATACCAATCATAATATACTTGAATTTTTTGTGTCTGAGTTTCTGTTGGCTAACAAATTTTTTTTTGCTCAAAGTTGACGTCACATAAAACCATTCCCCTCGTATTTCAATTGGGCCTGAATGGAATCTCTAAGTTGTCTCACATGTGGATGACCAGGAACATTACAACGAAGGCACCTTAAAGCCTAAGTTTTCGATGATAGAGGGAAATGGGAATAAGTATTTAAAATGAACATTGGAGGATGATAGTATAATATTTCATAAATATTGGTTTAATTCATTTTAATGGAAGATGTCCTTGATATTTCCGCCTATTAATGCAAATATTTTCGAATATGTGTGTTGAATAATCACTAATAACATATGAGTTAACATTTCCATATGCAAGCATATTCTCAAATATGACAACCTGTAATATATGCACAGTATTAAAGAGGGACATGACATCAAGACCTTTGTGGATGACAGTGGGGTAGTACATTATTGCACTCTTACTATGATGATGCCTTCAAAAAAAAAAAAAACAACAACATTTTTTTCCAATTCAAGTTGCACGCAAAAAAATCATCAGATCCCATAATATTCGCCCGTTAATGCATTTTAATGGGAGATGTTCTTGATCTTTGCGCTTATTAATGCCAATATTTTCGAACCTTTCTGGTTAGTTGTCACTAGTAAAAGCATGATTAATTTGCATTAGGAAGGGCAGAATGTGGCGGGGATGGAGGGGAGCGAAAAATGCTTTTAAACTTTTGTGAACCCGAGAGTCCGTGAACCCACGAAAATTTGAATACTCGACTAAGTATGGAAAGGCGGGTTGGTCAGATGGATTCATCATAGGTAGAGTCATTCTTGCGAGTTCGAGGAGTTCGGGGTCGAATTGTAGATCATCAAAGTTTTGGGTGCAAGATGCATACCCTGAACACGGGGCACCGAGTTCGATAGTGTCTATCCGCGAACATGTGTTCATAAAATTGGCTAAGTTTGAAAATGAACGACGATCGGTCAGACTCGTGATGTGAAGATATAGATGGAGATGAGGATTTGTCAGTTCGTCACCCGGGGAACCCACGAGCACAGAAACGCGACTAAGTATAGAACCAGAAACGCATAATAGAGGGGAAGAAGAAAAGGGAAAAATGGGTAACTATAGAAGAGGAAAAAGAAAGGGAGATAAGAACTTTATCCCTCACACAACAACACTTAGTCTCATAATTATGAAGCCATAGAAACACATTAACTATGGGAAAAACATTCTCAGCTATGAAAACATTGGTGTTGTTCTTGGGTTTAACAGCGCCTATGCATGAACTTGTGTTCATAAAATTGTCTAAGTATGCAAACGAACGACGGTCGGTCAGACTCGTGATGTGAATATATAGATGGAGATGAATATTTTTCAGTTCGCCACCCCGGGAACCCGCGAGAACAGAAACACGACTAAGTATAGAACCATAAACACATAATAGAGGGGAAGAAGAAAAGGGAAAAACAGGTAAGTATAGAAGAGGAAAAAGAAATGGAGATAAGAACTTTATCCCTCACACAACAACACTTAGTATCATAATTATGAAGCCATAGAAGCACATTAACTATGGGAAAAATATTCTCAGCTATGAAATATAGTTGGAGCTCAACAAACTCTGGTTCAAGTCAAAAGAGATGTTGTTTATATCTATTGCAACATTTTTCATATTATTTTATCTTAATAGTATTTTTGGTGGCCCAACTGTAAAACCATGTTCCAATTTGTGTTTCTCAAGTGGAGATGTGTTTTTGAAGACACTTTTCCTTGAGCCATAGTCAAGGGGCAGGGAAAGTGCAATGTCGACTATTTGTTGAGCAGAGCTTTGTTGAGTAAGCAATGCATTTCCAAGTGCACATATCATTTGCATAGTATCAATATGATTTATTTCACATTCTTTGCATATTCTTCTGAATGCACTTGTCATAGATTTGTCAACCTTTTCCATGTCACTATGGCTGTGACAGAGGTGGGATATCTGGTGAACATCAACCTCAAGAAAAACACCATGAAAATGTCACACTCCTATTTCTCTGGTCATAGTATTCACATACGAAAAATGTTCTGCAAGAGGATTTTGGCTCAGGCATTCCTAGTATTGAAAATTCTTACTTGCAAACTAGAAATAGTGAACAACAACCAATGAAAAGGATTGAAACGATGGCACTGAGACTCACCGGTGAATGTGAAAGGACAGAAGTGCAACCCCTAGCCTAGAAACTGAAACAACATGTCCAACTGCGGATGTAGGACCCCAACCCTGCAAAGTTGAAGCAAACAAGAGCAAGTGACAAACAAAAAACTAGTGAACAAGTACGAAGAGGACCAACTACAGCGGCAGGACCTCAACTTTGCAAAGTTGAATCAAACAACAATAAGAATCATCCAGCGAACCAACGAGCAAGAATCAACCAGTCAACCAAGAATGTCGATGAAGAACAATATTTCCCAAATTCACTGCAGACAAGATTGTATAAACAAATCGGAGGAATATATTGTACCATGCTTGTTAAGCAAACATTTCAAGATGTGAGGCATGCCAGGTAAACATTTAAGGTTGTGAGGACTGTACAAAGGCCTCCCACTATGTAAAGGTTTAAGAAAGTTGCAGTTTGCACGATTGGCATTCTGCATCCGCAATTGGAACCGCGCTTCTATTGCTCCCCATTCACGAGTAAGTTTCACTGCCATGGTTGCATCCTTATTCGTTGTTTTTTTTTTCCAGTTTACAAGTAAGAATTTTCAATACTGGGAGGGATCAAAATCCTCTTGCAGAGCATCTTTGTATGTGACTACTCATAACCCACCTCCATCAGACCCAGTGACATATAAAAAAGGAAATCGAATTTTCTCCTCACATACAAAGATGTTCTGCAAGAGGATTTTGACTCAGGCATCTCCAGTATTTAAATTTTTTCACTTGAAAACTGGAAATAACAAACAACAAACAACAAATATGAACGTAAACATAGCAATGAAACCCACCTGTCAATGGGGAACGACATAAGCACAGTTCCAATCGCGGTTACAGGATCCCAAGCATGCAAATTGCAACAACAACAACAGGAAAACAAGAGCAACAACAACATGCAAACAATAAACCAGTTAACAAGCAATGAGAAAGCATCAACCAGTGATCCAGTAATGCCGCTGAAGAACAATATTGCCCATATTCACTGCAGACAACATTGAAAAAAAAAAATCGGATGAAAATGTATTGTAATAGGCCTGTTAAGTAATGCAGGAATGCAACTGCAGCACCGAGACCCACCGGTGAATGGGGAAGGACATAAGCGCAGCCCCTGGCCTACAAACTACAACAACAAGTCCAACTGCAGATGCAGGACCCCAACCTTGCAAAGTTGAAGAAAACAAGAGTAAGCAACAAACAACAAACTAGTGAACAAGCACCAAAAGGCCCAATTGCAGCTGCAGGACATCAACTCTGCAAGTTTGAATCAAACAACAATAAGAAACATCTAGCGAACCAATGAACATGCATCAACCAGTCAACCAGGATGTCAGTGAAGAACAATATTGGCCAAATTAACTACACACAAGATTGTATCAAAAAATAGGAGGAAAATGTATTGTAACACACCTATTAAGCAAACATTTCAGGCTGTGAGGCATGTCAAGTAAACATTTAAGGATGTGAGGAC
>JZKD02S1817944.1:559831-575025 GCA_000966675.3 Picea glauca | reverse complement strand
GAATTTTGACTCTGCACTAATTCCTCCTGAGCCTACGTTGTTCCTGTTTGTCCATCGATGCACATTCTGATCCTGCCATCTTCACTATTGTACTTGCCATCAATGACAAGCATACACTATCTGTTAAACATTTGCCAACATAAGAGGCACACATATTTTAAGTGGATAGAAGAATATGAGAAAAGCTTCAATATATTGAAGGAGAAGATAATAGAATAACCAATTTTGGTCTTGCCGAATTTCGAGAAAACATTTCAAGTGAGATGTGATGCAAGTGGAGTTGCAATTGGAGCGGTCTTAAGCCAAGATAATAGGCATGTTGCATATTTCAGTGAGAATTTGAATGCAACTAAGAGGAAGTACTCCACATATGATAAGGAATTTTACACAATAATTCGAGCCTTGAAGAAATGGCGGCACTACCTTGTACCAAAGGAATTTGTTTTGTACAATGATAATCAGGCTTTACAATTCATAACCTGATAGGAGAAGTTGAATCAGAGACATGCTAAGTGGATAGAGCTTATGAAATTTTTTACTTTTGTCATTAAACACATTTTTGGTAATGCTAACAAGGTTACTGATGCATTGAGTAGGAGGTGTTTGATTCTGCAGGAATTTCAAGTGAAAATACCTTAAGGATATGTATTGTGATGATCCAGATTTTAAAGAAGCATATAAAGCATGTGAAAATCCTGTGCTCAGGGATAGAAGCTAATGGATAGAGTATATGATTCAATATTGATTGTTTTTTAAGGGTTTCTAGTTGTGCATACCAAGGTGCTCAATGAGAGAAAAATTGCTGAAAGAAAAACACAGTGGAGGTCTGGCAGGACATTTCGGCCATGACAAGACATTTGCATAGTTGAACAGTTCATACTATTGGCCAGGTATGAGAGTAGAGGAGAATAAATTTGTGAACAAATGTAAGATTTTCTAATATGCAGAAGGAAAGAAACATAACACTGGATTGTGTCATCCATTGCCTATTCCAGATAGGCCTTGGGATGCAATAAGCATGGATTTTGTGTTGGGATTTCCAAGAACCCAAAGGGGAAGTGATTTCATATATGTTGTAGTTGATAGATTCTCAAAGATGGCAGACTTTATCCCATGCCAGAAGACTAGTGATGCAACACATGTTGCAAAATTGTTTTTCAAGGAAGTTGTGAGACTTCATGGATTTCCCAGGAGTATTGTCTCGGATAGGGACAAAAAAATTGTTGGTCACTTCTGGAGAACACTATGGAAGAATTTGGGGACATAATTGTCTTTTAGTTCAACATATCACCCTCAAATGGATGGACAGACTGAGATGGTAAATAGAATTTTAGGAGATTTATTGAGAAGATTGGTCATTGAACATCATAGCCAGTGGGATCAAATTTTGTCACAAGCAGAGTTTGCATACAATGACTCAGTGAACAGAAGTACAAGAAAAATTCCATTCCAGATAGTGTACGGAATGAAGCCAAGAGGAGTATAAGAATTGAGAGATCTAGAGTAGAGTGAATTTAGAAGCGCTGGAGCATAAGAATTCATTGCAGAAATGCAGAAGCTTCATAATCAGATCAAGGAGCAGCCATAGAATAGAAATGCATAATATAAAAATAGAGTTGATCAGCATAGGAGAGAATTTCAGTTTGAGGTTGGAGATCAATTCTTAGCACACCTGAGGAAGGATAGGTTCCCAACGGGGACATATAACAAGTTGAATCTTACAAAGATAGGACCATGAAAGATCCTAAAGAAATTTGGTGCCAATACTTATGAGATAGAGCTGCCAGAGGATGTGGGTATATCACCCATATTCAACGTTTCAGACCTATGTCTATATAGGGAAGACGACGTAAAAGAATTAGAATATCAAAAAGAGATTCAGTGGAAGAATCAGATGCCTGTAGCAGAAAAGCCACATATAGAGAAGATCATTGATCAGAGGATTGTAAAGAAGACAAGGAGAAAGAAATACTTGGATTATTTGGTAAAGTGGAAGGGACACCCAGTAGAGGATGCCAGTTGGGTAAATGAAGCCAATATGCAGAGGCATGGAAAGTCAGTGCAAGAGCTCATGGACGTGAGTCCATGAATTTTTGTCCAGGGGAGTACGATGCAGGAGCATCGTCAGCAAGATCACATGGAGAGACAAATCACCACTTTAGCGAGCCTTTGAATCATTTTGGAATCTTAAATGTTGGCATTTCCTACAAATCCTTTTCTTGAACTAATTGAAAACTGAAGAAGATCAAAACGCTTGGGAGTGAATGATCGTGAGTGATCTGGGAGTTTCACTCCTAGACTTTAATGTAACAGAAATTAAGTAGTAGTTAGATTTTTTTCTTGAGGATAGAGGTAGTTGAAGGGAATTCTAAGAGGAATCTGGGATAAGTAGAAGTGTTGTGCACCCAAATGAGGCTACTGAAGATGAGGATAGCTAAAACTTGTTAGATTGTTGAATTTTCATTGTTTTTTTCATAACTATAAGCATTTTTACCTTGAATGAAGATAACATAGGAAAATTGATCCAGTTGTGTGGAGTTGTGTTGCTAAACCCTTTTATTTTATTTCGTGTTTCATGAACGCATGGATTATACTGTTGAATGTACGAGTCTGTGAAATACTAGATAAGTTTTAATCATTTCTCTTTTGAGAGCTCAGATGCAAGGAGTGTATATTTTTCGCAAGAACTACATCGACAGAGTATATATTTGACTTAGAAAATCTTGGAAGGGATAACATGAAGCTTAGAATGAGTGTTGCAAGGAGTGCACAGGGTCAAGAATCGACTAAGTGTCGAGAGGTCGGGACTATTAAGCACAAGGAGTGCATAGAGAAATTTTAGTTTGGAGAAATGATCTAGATTATTTTCGGCACGAAATGAGAGCGGAGATATAATAAATAAATGCACAGAGATATCGCATATATTCAATAATATAATAGAAATGTATCAGAGATGCAACCATAAACACAGATATACAATAATATACGATTTCTATTAATCAATGAAATGTAGAGAGACTGTAAAAATACAGAGTGAAAGACTCGTTAGAATGGTGGCAGCTTATCTCCGAGAAGAGATGTGATGGATACTCTCATTCTCAAGAAGATGATCATTACAATGAGGCTCTAAGGGCCTTTTTAACATAAGTAAAATCCAAAACCCTAACCTCGGAAGATGAAAAGCCAAAAGGTTTGCGGGCCCCGATGGGGGTAGTTGATACATCAACTTCCCAGGGGTGTAACTTTGGCATACGATCTTCGTTTGGGGTGCACGATAGCTCGTTGGAAAGATCTATTTGAGAACTACAACTTTTGGGTGAGAAACATTGATCTACGATCCATGTTTCTCCTCGTTTTCTCAAAAAACATCGTTTAGGGCCTCAAAATGGCCCTGGAAGTTAAAAACTGCTAAAAATAGTAAATTACCAAAATTGTCGGAAACATGTTTTGGGCCAGTTGGAGAAGGTGGGTGGCCACCGATGTCCACCTGGATCAATCCTCCCTTCTAGGAAGCAATGGTTTCCATTGCGTTGAGTTCCCAGGGGAGAGGGAAAAGCGATTGTTGAATCTGAATCTTGGTGAGCTACTTGCCTTGCTAGAGACGTTGCAATGCTTGGTTTGTTGAAGGTTGTTACGAACCTGTGGCTGTAAGGGTTGGAACTTTTTAACCGGTCTGGCTACATGAGATGACTGTGTGCAGAAGGAATCTTTGCATTTTGCTACAATCTTGTCGACCTACTTCTATTGGATAGAAGGTGCTTGGGCCGAAGCTATGGTGGTTGCAGTATCCTTCTGTTCACCTTTTGAATAGATTGTGAAGAAGATGAATTTTGTAGTATGAGATACTACCTTGCGGCACTATTTAGGTGGGGCAGTAGTTGGAACTACCTCTGGTATCCTGTAGAGATGACCCCCCAGAGTAACAATGACACTGCGGGGTCGAGACTCATAAATAGCATGGCGTTTCCACATATATGGTTGGCCCAAGAGAACATCACAAACATCCAGTGGGGCAACATCACATAATACATCATCCTTGAAGGGCTAGATGACGTATGACAATCGAAACTGCTGGCTGACACGAAGATCTTGTCCTTGGCGAAGCCACCCAATGTTGTATGGTTGTGGGTGTGGTGTTGTCGACAATCCCAACTGTTTAACGACATCTGCTAAGATGAGGTTCTTCTGGCTTCCACTATCAACAATAAAATGCAGTGGGGTCTCCTTCACCCACATCTGTGAATGAAAAAGGCACTCCCCCTCTTCAAGATCTGTTGGTTCTTCTGGTTGAATTGCTATGGTCGCGACAATAACAGTGGGGTCTGCGTCGATGATCTGTCTTTTACCAATATTTTCAAAATCAAATTCAGAATCAGGGTTTGACTCCTTGTCTTTGATCTCAGCCATCAATGACTGTTTTGAGCGACATTCATCGGTGTTGTGCTAGGGGATTTTGTGGAAATCGCACCATTTTTTGGTGTCCTTCTTTGTCTTCTCGTGACCCTTCTTTTCCTGTGGCCTGGACTGGTTTTCAAGAGACTATTTGTTAGAGCCATCTTTGTCATAAGCAACACTGAGTGATGAGATGTTTAGAAAATCCATTTCAGTTTGGATGTGTCTGTGTAGAGCCCCACGATATTTCAGAACCAAATGTCGTTTAGAGTCCTTGATACCCAGCTTGGTGTGCAAGGTATGGAAGGTATTGGTGAACTCCAGAATTGCTTGACCCCTCTCTTGTCGTAGTGTGGTCCATCTCATGTACTGGTCCTCATAGTTTCCAATAGGTTAATATTGTTCCTTTACCGCATCCACAAAAAAATCCCAAGTGGGATCGACCCCATATATTCTAGACTCCTCTGTGGAACTCTGCTCCCAGTAAGTTTCCCACCAATGTTTGACATGAGGGAGAGCCTTAAGGAGTGCGGAGGTGATCTTTTCCTTGTCATAAAAATTATGAACAGAGAAATAACCTTCTAGCAGATTTAACCATTTATCTAGGGCATCTGCATCTATTTGACCTTCAAATACAGGAATATCAAAATTAACCTGTACCTTGAAAGGAAAGGTGCCTCCAAAGTGGCCTCTTGATGAATATGTGTCTGTTACTATCGGGAGGCATTGAAGGATGTGGGAAAAATTCTCCATCATTTCGTCCCTCTGTTGCGTGAGAGGTTGCTCAAGCAACAGAATGATAGGATCATTTGCTCCGTCATTTTTATTTTCTTCTACCATTGAGGGTTTCTTGGGTGTACGAGAGAGATTGTCCTCAAGAGAGACAAGCTCGAGACCCAACTTGCTATACTCAAACCTCGTCGAGGACATGCACTGAAAAAAGTTAAGAGCAACTTGCTCTGATACCACTGATCCAGATTATTTTCAGCATGAAATGAGAGCAGAGATATAATAAATAAATGCATAGAGATATTGCAGATATTCAATAATATAATAGAAATGTATCAGATATGCAACCATAAACAAAGATATACAGTAATACACGATTTCTATTCATCAAATAAATGTACAGAGACTGTAAAAATATAGAGTGAAAGACTCACTAGAATGGTGGCAGCGTATCTCTGAGAAGATATGTGATGGCTACTCACATTCTCAAGAGGATGATCATTACAATGAGGCTCTAAGGGCATTTTTAACATAAGTAAAATCCAAAACCCTAACCACGGAAGATGAAAAGCTAAAAGGTTTGTGGGCCCCGATCGGGGTAGTTGATACGTCAACTTCCCAGGGGCGTAACTTTGGCATACGATCTCCATTTGGGGCGCACAATAGCTTGTTGGAAAGATCTATTCGAGAAATACAACTTTTATGTGAGAAACATCAATCTATAATCCATGTTGCTCTCCGTTTTCTCAAAAAACATCATTTAGGGCCTCAAAATGGCCCCAGAAGTTAAAAACTTCTAAAAATAGTAAATTACCAAAATTGCCAGAAACATGTTTTGGGCTAGTTGGAGAAGGTGGGTGGCCATCGATATCCACCTAGATCAAGAAATCACTAAGTTCAAACTTTTCCAAAGATTTCAAGTTCGCAAGGAGTGCGTTGGATTCAAGCTCAGGAGAATTAGTGACATAGATCCAACATAAAGGGAGATATCTGTCGAAGGTCGCAAAGTGACGATTGGGGTCCCTGTGGAATGAATCAAGATATCTGACCGTCATTAGATCTTAAGAAGGTGCAAGGATGTTACACCTTGAATTCCTTTAGACTTCTCATGTTCAAAGGTTTTCATTTATGAAGGGGGGGGGGGATTTTCTGAAGTTACAGAAACTAAAATCCATATGAAACATAGATCCATCTAGAGGAAGTGGGATCCTTCTAGACTGATAGATCTGGGAGAAGTTGTGTAGAAGTTAACTATAAGTTCCTTCAGAAATTTGTGAGTTGGAGGATTCAAAGTGTGGAGGAGTCAAGACTCCCGAAATCGCAAAGTTGCGAAGTGCAAGAGATCACCACCGTTGATCATCGAAGGGAGCACGAACTGTAGATTCGGTTCTGAGTAATTTCGTCGATTTGGAGTCCGTGTAGAAAGAGACCATCTGCACACAAGGCAACCGAAGTCCGAAGTTGCGAAATGCTAGGAGGCTTGGTCCCGGGTCATAGCCTGAGTTCACATGAAGGATAGGGACTAGAGGAAAGGAGCTAGCACCCAAAGCCTCTAAGTTTATAAAAGCGTTGAGGAAGGGGCCCGCAGGTTCCATAAGACACGCGCTTAAGGAGAAAAGGGGGACTGTGAAATTTTTCCAGGGACTATTGAAGGCCCAAAAGGATCTAATTCATCTTAGAAGATCAAGATCCTTGACTGGGAGGTCACAAAACCCTTAGGACAGAAGGGGGGTCTGCATCATAATTTCTATCTGCAAATCCTTCCATTGGTTGATCGGACGGTTGGGAGAGTTTCTCATTGGACTCCCAAGATCAACGACTCACAACTCTAGCTCCAAGGTCCCTAGGTTTCAGTGTTAGGCCACTCCTATAGGGACACCTATCAACTCGAAACATGTTGGCGAGATGCATGGCACATGCCTCAAGTCATCGACGTCTATTTGCTTTGCCAAAAAACTACCACATGTGGCATCACTGTTGCTTGACATGTGGACCCCCACATGTTATTGACGTGATATGCACGTCCCCATGATCATACAACCGAAAGGGATCACGAAGGATCTGTAGATCGATGACTCACCTTACTTTGTGACTCTGACATTCCGTGGTTTTGATGTTATAAAACTTTTTTTCTCCAGAAGTGGTCAACACTGGTTTGACCTCGACGTATATCCAATAGTTAGGGAGGCTCCCAAATACCCTCATATTTATGGCTTGCATTACTTGATGAGTGTGAATATGATTTGGGCTTAGAAAGGGTAAAAATCCCATGATTACAGGTAATTGACCACCATCCATTGATCATCCATCAAGTTATCGATCCAACATGTCTCCTTCGACGCATTTGGACATTGCAGTGTTCATCCACCCCGGAGTCCCAAACTTCTTAGCTCCTGTTGGGTGCAGTGCTAGGTTCTATGGTCCTAGTCATATGAGGTTTTCGACAAGTTCTGAGGGCTACACCCTTAGCTCTCAATTGAAATTTGGTTAAGGTCGTGGGCATGAGCCCATGGTTACTTGGATGACTAGTTGGAAGGGAGCAACTTCCATTCAAAGAACTTTGGTTCTAAAACAAGGAAAGGCATTTTTGAAGTATCAAAGGGACTATAGCAGTCCCGTAGAGTCTGCCCCGACTCTAGGACTGTGAAGTTGATCCTGGGAAAAATACCTTTAGGATTTCCCAACCATCCCAGGGGCCATACTTTTCATCTTATAACCATTCGATGGAAACCGTTTACATAAGAACAATAAGCACTATCTCCATTAATTTAACACGAGGCACAATTTATCACAATTACAAACATTCAAATGATGCATTTCAATTAAAGTGCACAGGGTAAACGAGATACTTAACTATTATATTTGATCACTGACCAACTGACTATGGGTGTTCTTCTTTCCACCCAACCATAGGCTCAGAGGCATTCATTCTTAGCACTCTGGCCACCCCCGTGCCAAGGCATGATATCACTAGGGAACTTTTGCAGTTTCTTAGAGACTCTCTCTCTCTCTCTCACTCTCTGGAAGGTTTATCTAATGCTCCCTCAACATCAAGCTCATGATCTTCTGCTCAAGTCATGTTTTCTGCAATTTCTCAGAGATATTTTCTCTTGTTCTCTCTAGTAACCAGAAAACTTATCAAGCTTCTAGCTCTTCTTCTCAGCTGGAGAGCCTCTTGTGCTCTTCCTCTTTTCTCTCTCTATATATCCTTGGTCACATGCCCTGTGTGGCTTGGTCTCTCTTGCTTTCCCTCCTTCACATGTATTCTTGCACACCTTCTTCCTTCTCATGAAGGTTCTAGATCTGTTCTATTCCTTCTGTCAGAAGGAAACTCATGTAAGTCTGGGACTGCAGGAAAAATTTCCTCTGTGGTACTTCATGCTGACAGTTTTCTGTCTCCCCAGCCAGACTTTCCATGCTTCCATTCATTGGGGTAGTTGATTGTTCAACCACTAGTCCTTTTCTTATTAACTGATTTTTCCTTGGGATCGGGATGAGGCTTATCATTTCAGCAAGGATAAATTTGGGTCATTTTGACATAATGAACCCTCTCCACAGTTTCCTCACTCTTTTCCTCTAGTGATATCATGGCCAATACTTCAAGGCTTTACCCCCGCAGTTAGTCATTCACAATCTAAACAATAATACATTTACATTGTACACATGCCATAGCATGGTAATCATAATTAATTATTAATTACAAGCTGGGGGAAACAAGAGTATTACAATGCTCCAAAGTAAAATGAAGTAACAATGAATGAGGAGAAATATAATACAATCATGCTAGACAGGATTCCCAACACCCCATCTCCCTTGATGATGATGATGATGATGATGATGGATGACAAAAAGAATATATGCCCCCTATCTTTGAGGCTTTAGTTTTTAAGTCTATTTTCATGATAGCATAAGATTTAGTGGCTAGAGGCCAAGATACATCCAATCCTATTTTGTTTTGATTCTACTAAGATTTAACAACTAGGGTGAAGAAATACCCATAATTGTTTTGTTCTATGACATGACATACTCAAACTAGATTTCAAATTTTGAATATGAAATATTCAAGTCATTGAACTTGATGGACCACTATAGAGAGATTTCAAATTTTGAATATGAAATATTCAAGTCATTGAACTTGATGGACCACTATAGAGAACTTAGTTTGATGTAAACTCAATGGAATTCTCTAAAAACATATAAACATTTTAATAAATTCTCTATATTTATAGATAACCCGACACTTCATTTTTTTTTTCTTTAACTTTGTGGCATTATCATTCATTTTCTGTATAAGTTTAAAAACATCAATTTATCCCCATATCTATTTTTCCCAAGAAAAAATAATATTATATTCGATATTTCTAAAAGGAAATTGAGATATACATTGTCTATCCAACAATGGCTTCAAAAATCGAATTCCCACCACACCCTTCATAGTCCTTAACTGACATGGTTATGGTATTCCAAACGCCTAACTACCAAAATTCCATTCTTCCATCATGAATATCTTAACCTTCACAAAGGTACAAACATAAAATATACACAATTTCTATACCAAGATATTGTTTAACAACATTTTTTTTCTTTGTAAATAAGAAGTGTATATATATTAAGATCCTTCGAAAGCTGAAGCGGAGTAGCAAAATACAAAGATGACCGAGCTGCAGTTACTGGACTGCTCCAACCATGGGGAAACCAGTCCATCCAGCCCATTCAACCCACTAGTCATAGAAGTCATAAGTTAAACTAGTAAAAGAGTATTCAGACTGTTTATCATCTAAGACCTAAATCCTGAATGGACTTGACAAACACTAAAAGCTTAGACACCTGGCAGGTAGCCAGACCACATGGCGTGAAGGTCTTCTGGCCAAGGCTCTTCCTCAATATATGTCGCCTCGTCGACCCATTTCTTTCCATCTTCCTCGTTGCACACAGCTCCCTCGATGTCATCCTCTCGCGCTTCCTTCTTCCGGCCTATTTCTGCTGGATTCTGCATTTTGTTATGCTCTTCACTTTTAGCGGCCACGGGGTCCTCCATTGGACTGGTGTCGACAGGATCCGAGAATAGAGCCTCATGCATGGATGAGAGAATTTGAAGAAAGCTCGCCACCTTTACGTCCGTAGCCTGTAGGCGAAAATGTAGATCCGCCACCTCCTGCCTGAGTTCAAAAACCAGGTCGTGCAGTACAGACAGGCTATCTCTGAATTGCGCCCTATCAAAGGAATCAGGGAAATGAAGTCCTGCCCTCTTAGGCTCACCTTGAAGAGAAGGGCCACAACCCAGGTTGCCCAGAGGGTCATGGAATGGCCTGGGGTTAGGAGGATTCGCTGGGGGGTCTTGAGAAAGCCGAAGGAGTGAAATTGGCATTCGTGGAATTATGGCCATGGAGTTGAATTGCGGAGCTTGCAAAGAGACAGGAGTAGACTGAGACTGATGGCGAGGGGAGGAATCAGTGGAGGTCGAGTCAGGGGGTGTGATCGAGGGCCTTCGAGGCTTCCAGGGGGAGCCCCGCCTCGGTCTGCCCCTTGGTCGAGTCATTGGATGCCCGGTGCAACTGGCAGAGGAAACTAAGGATGCCTGGTGGAGGAGTGTGATAGAGACGACCTCACTCCAGAGGAAAAGAACAGAGAGAAGCCTATGCTGCGAAGGGATGAGCCCTGCAGACAACAAACATAAGTGAATCACAATCATAGTGAACCGATCCATTCAAATTCACAGCGAAGGGGAAAGGACTGCTACGTTAATGCTCCTTCGTATCGCCATAAAGGGAAATTAAACTCCAGGTAGGGTGGTGGGCTGTGGCACACACCCATCACGTGGCTCCATGCCACATTGCCCGGTACCTTCGCCTATCTCTTGCCATGATGACCGCTCTGACACCCCATCCGGGGGGGGGCATCTACCATTCCATCTTTACGAATACATTGCTGAAGGATAGGGTTATTCTGATCCTAGGCTGAATTACAGTGAAGTTCTGGTCCTCTCCAATTGGTGCCCAGATTAGCCAATTCATCAGTGACTTGATTCGCCTTCCTTCTGATGTGTGTGGGAATGATAACCTGATTTGGATGCACTAGACCTGCAATGATCTGTAAGCCATGTGACAGTCTCCAGCTGGGCGAGATACTGTCCGGGTTTGCCCCATTTAAGATTCGGCGCAGCAGGCTGATGATGACTTGAGAGTCCCCCTCTACGATCATCTTTGTATAATTACTTTTGATGGCCAGTTGCAGTCCCTTGATGAGTCCCCAGAGCTCTGCTACATTGTTCGTAGAATGCCCGAGGGGTCCTGCTCCTATTTCAAGGATGTGCCTGTGGTGATTACGAAAGACTACCCCATAACCAGCTGCGCCAGGATTTCCTTTAGAGGCTCCGTCAAAATTTAGCTTGACAAAATCCTCTGGAGGAGGAGACCAAAGGGAAGGGCTACTCGAAGGGATGGTAGAAGAAGGGGGGGAGGGGACGAGTCTGAAGAGTAGGAAGAGGTGTCCAGTACCGGAGTATGGTGAGCTCAGAGGGAGAGAAAGTTGAGTCTGCATCGGACCAATTCCTGAGGTGGAGAGTTTCCATGATGTTGCGATAGCATTGACTCCAGCATTGTTTCCACGGGAGAGAGGCGTTTCTGAAAATTCTCCTATTTCTTTCTTTCCAAGTTTGCCAAAGGATGAAGCCAGGTAGAAGTTGCCAGATTCGGTTGAGGAAGGGAGAATGGAAAGCCTGATCTTGCCAATTCGTGATGGTTGCTAGGATGCTGTCTCTGATGCGGTCCGAGGTGCGCATGATAAGCGCTGCTTGATCCCAAATTTGAGCTGTGTAAGGGCAAGTATTGAGGAGATGATTCATGGTTTCCTCTGCCTCTCCACATAGTATGCATAAGGAGGGTCCCACAAAACCTCTCTTCAGGAGATTGTCCCAGGTTAGAATGCTTGAGTGTGAGACCAACCATAGGAAAAGCGTGACTTTCGGCCAATTCTTAAGATTCCAAATTTTTCCCTAAAGTTCTGAATCTAGGGGGAGGTTTGACTGAGCTTTTATCTGATAGGCTTCCCGCGTGCTGAAGAAGCCCTGTGGCCTGTAGCCCCACCTAAGAATATCTTCACCTGCAATTATGGGAATTCTCCGTTTAGTTAGCTCCTCTTGCAGAGGTGCCAAGTCAACATGCACCCCGAGGTTAATGCGCTCCCTATCCAAATGCCAGCATCGCCAGGTGTCCTCCGTGGGATTGTCCTGCCAATAATACCCTACTCTTGTCAGGCCTATCCATGTAGCTTGGGTGCAGATGTCACGGGCCCATTCCTCAGCGCTCAGGGCTGGCCATTGTTGCCAGGAATCTTGCCAGAATAGAGCCGTTTCCCCATTCCCTATCCCCCAGAAAGCATGCTGAGTAACCATTTGTCTGTTCTGCTTGGCCGCTGTCCAGATTAGAGAGCCCGGGTTGTCTCCATTCCACCTGATTAGGTTTTTCTCTGCCGTATTGGGGGCATATTTCTTCCTCCACAGTCTAGCCCAAAGATCTTCGGGGTTTTTTAACCAGCGCCACCAAATTTTGGCACTGAGAACCTTGTTCATTATAGAGGGATCTCTTAATCCCAATCCTCCATGTTGTTTGGGCCAACAGAGCTTTTCCCAGCTAACTAGTGCTATCTTCTTCTCTTTGTTGAGGCCTTGCTAGATGAAGTTCCTTTGTAAGATTTTGATGGTGGTGAGGATGAACTTTGGGGCAGCCAGTGCAGAGAAAGCATAGATCGGGAGAGCTTGTAGAACGACTTTGAGCAGAATGAGATGACTTGGTAGGTTCAAGGCTCTAAAGGTCCAAGAGGAAAGTCTTTTGGAGAAGGAAGATAAAAGGTGCTCCCAGGAGGAGTTCCGGAGGGCGATGTCAATAAAAGGAATGCCAAGGTATTTGGATGGAAGGGAGCTTCTGTTGAAACTGAGTATATCTGAGATGTGTCGCTGGATCTGAGGAGGCGTGTTAAAGAAGAAGATTTGGGATTTGTCCTTGTTGCAGTCCAGTCCTGAGGCCTTAGAAAAGGTTTGGATAATCTCCTGGAGAGAGCTAGCTTCTCGTACAGTAGGGCTGCCCATTAAGAGCGTGTCATCCACAAACTAGCTATGTGAGATAGGGGGAGAGATTCCATGCAGGGGTAAGCCTGTCAGTAGGTCATGTTCTATTGCAGCATGGATGGAGCGACTAAGTCCTTCGGCCAAGATAATGAAGAGGAAGGGGGAAAGGGGATCGCCCTGTCTAATTCCTCTTGAGGGGGAGAAGGGTTTCGAGGGTACACCATTGATGAGAAGAGAGAAGAAAGCCAATGAGGTTAAATTTAAAATCCAAGTTACCCAGGTTTGGTTGAAACCAAAAGCCAAGAGCATGGCCCGCATATACTCCCAGCTTATCTTGTCAAAGGCTTTAGAGAGGTCTAATTTGAGGAGCATACTTGGGGTTTTGGTTCTCTGCAAGGAGTGAATTACTTCATGAGCCAAAATGATGCTATCCAAGATTTGCCTGCCCTCAACATATCCCGATTGTTCTGGGGAAATTATTGTTGGTAAGATCGGCTTGAGTCTCCAAGCTATTACCTTTGTAAGGAGTTTGTAGATCACATTGCAAAGAGCGATAGGCTGGTACTGCTTGGCTCAATGTGCCTGCCCCTCTTTGGGAACTAAGGTGAGAAAAGTGGCATTGAGAGCTTGGAGGACTTTTCCTGTGACTCTAGAATCTTCCAGAATTTCCCAAACCTCTGTCCTGATCATCGGCCAACAATAGTGGAAAAAATCGCTGGTGAAGCCATCAGGGCCCGGAGCCTTGCACTTAGGGGTGTCCTGCAGTGCTTGATCTACTTCCTCGATGGTGAAGGGTCGAAGAAGAGCAACATTTTGCTCCTGAGTTACAAGCGAGGGTACATGCCTTGTAATCTTGTTGATTGCTGCCTGTCTATCTGGGATGGGCTCTGTGAGGAGGTTTTGAAAGTAGTCGATCAAGTTTGTTTCCAAATCAACATGAGAGTGAAGGGTTTCTCCTTCATCCGAGATGAGATGCATGATCTTGTTGGAGTGCCTTCTCTGGATAACAGTTCGGTAAAATAATTTGGTGTTGCATTCCCCTTCCTTGAGCCATTGGATACGCGATTTCTGCTTCCACAGTATCTCTTCCTATCTCTTCCTCTCTTCGATCTGTTGGGCCACTTTGAGTTCCTGTGCTTTTAGCTCATTTGTTATCCCTTGCTCCCTGATCTGGCGCTGTATCTCATCCATTTGCCTGGACAACTGTTTTTGGGAGTCGAAGATGCTGCCGAAAGTTTTCTTATTCCAGAGTTTAAGTGTTTGCTTAAGATTCTTTAGCTTCTGCTGGAATCGATACATTTTGGATTCATGAGGTACCTTTGCCTGCCTCCACCAATCCTGGATGTTTGCTTGGAATTCCGGGTGATCTAGCCAAAACCGTTCAAATTGGAAGGGCTTCTTTCCAGGAGTGGCTGGGACATCCACCCATAATTGTATGGGCCAGTGATCTGATCCAGGGAGATTCAAGATGGTAGATTCCATTGCCGTGCCGTCCATCATCAGAGGTTTCGATAGGAGGAAGCGGTCTAGTTTGCAAGCTATTTTGTGCCCCCTCGTTCTTCTGTTTGTCCAAGTGTGAATGCCGTTGCTGGCCTCCAAATCAATTAGACGAAGTTCATCTATTAGACTGTTGAAGTCACAGGAGTCTTGATCCAGTTGTCTTGATCCCCCTTTTTTTTCCTCTAGGCTGCAGATGATGTTAAAATCCCCGCCAAGAATCCATCTGTCATGCTTTGTTAGGCTGGATAAGTATCTCAGGCTTCTGAGGAAAGCCTGTTTGTCCCTTGGGCTGGCCGGGCCATATACGCTGGTTAGATGTCCAGGCTTGTTAGAGTCGATGAGCCTATACTCTGCTGTGATAGACCATCTGGTAGTATAAAAGTTTTCCATCAGTACAACATTGGTATTCCAGAGGATAGCCACTCCTCTAGCCATACCTGTGGCATCAATTGAAATCGCTCTCCCCTGTCTCCAGCAGTAAGGAAGTAGCCGATCAATGTCTTCTGAG
>JZKD02S1817944.1:548314-559821 GCA_000966675.3 Picea glauca | reverse complement strand
GAAGAGGAAGTTACAGTGGGTTTTGCTGTAGGTTGTATCCCTTCATTTGCTGGATAATAACAAAGGAAGGACCTGGCAATTTCTCTGGTGGACGTAGCCCACACTGGGTGAACCATGTATATCTGTGTCTCTCTTGTATTGTGTGTCTTCTGTGTTTTATTTCTGCACTTGTTTTATTTTATTGCTCCACGGTCCTGTTTTTCTAACAAGAATCACCTCACCCCTCCCCCTCACATTCCTCACCCTCGCGAATCTGAAATTATTCTCCCCTTATTTCTCCCCTCCCCTCCCCTCACCCTACATCATCCTAATCTCACCCACTCCCTACAAATATCCCCTACATGAATACCCATTATTCCCCTCTTTCCTACATTCGTTCACTCCCCCTTTCAGGATTATACTTTAACCTTTCTTTTTATTTTATTTAATTTCTTAACCAATTATATTATTCTTCATCAAAACCTATGAATAGATGACAAGTGGTAGGGTATTATTGGTGCCACATAAAAACTTAGGGAGGGAGACACATGGCACAATTTTATTGAAGACACATGGCGCACTCTTATTGGATACACATGGCAGATTTTTGACCTATCACATGGATACATGTGGCATCTCATCATTGGTGAAATGTGACAATATACAATGGATACATAACAACTTAGGGAGGGAGACACATGGCAAAGTTTTATTGAAGACACATGGAAAACTCTTATTGGATACACATGGAAGATTTTTGACCTATCACATGAAGACATGTGGCATCTCATCATTGGTGAAATATGACAAAATACAGTGGAGACACATGGAAATATACAATTGGCACATCAACATGATGACTTAGCATTGGCTTGGCATTTAAAAATTATATTTATTATCTAATTTCCAAGGGTGGTCGAATTAAGTCCATGGCTTCTTCTTCTTTGTTCCTTGTAAAATGTACATTACACTCTATATTTTAAAAATTTAAACCTATAAATTTCCCATGCATGTGGGATGATTTTTATGAAGAAAAGTTGAATTTCATGAAGAAAAGGACGAAATTCATCCAAGGGATGAGATTTGTTCATCAATTTTGATCGATGGTGGCTGAGTGTTAATCTTGTGGAGGCCATAACTTGAACTCCGAGTCTTGGATTTGTGAAAAACGTATACCGTTGGAAATTTATTTCAATGAAGAGGATGATGGTATATGTTTCAAGGGATGAAAGGAGCCACATTTTTATCAAAAATTAAAATATCAGTCAGCTTCATTTTTAGTGGCCCTTCGTGACAAATCAACTTCATGAGTTCATATATTGAGATACGAGCAATGGATTTGGGAAAACTTTATAGAGTTGGAAAGATAAGACGATGAAGATCACATATGAAGAATTTACATGGCCACAAAGTTGATTATCACTTACAGAAAATTAAAACACAATCCCCCTCTTTAAATGGGAAATTAATTGAATTTTGAAAATAAAAGTTTATTTAAAAACTTTTATTAAAAAAGAAAAGGGACCCATTTTGAATATGCTTATATTAATTATGTAAGTTCATTAATTATGATTTAATGATTTTTTAATTAAATATAGTACTTCAAGAAAATAATTATACGAGAAATTCAAGAGAGGAAAAACCCTAACTACTCAAGTAGTTAGAAGATCTTATTTTAAAAAGAGAAGAAGGGCTTCATCAAGAAAGAATCAGAATTATCAAATGGGAAGGGAAAAATATCAGAGGAAGAAGAAGAATTATCAAATGGGCATTTATATATGATTAAGAAGATTGTGTTTGTGATGTTGATCATGAAGAAATTCTGATGTTGAAATCCGCCTTCAATCTTTTCTTATTGTAAAGAGACTTCTTGTTGTACATAAAGATTAGATTGGGTCATTGAAGTCCATATCATTTCATAAATTCAAGAAATAAAGACCTAGGGTTTGCTTCTTAAGCATTCTCCTAATCCAAGACATTCAAGTTATATCTTTTATCCAAAGAGGAGTACAACCTCTCTAAAAATGTGGGAGGATTCATATCCTCATGAAGTTGTCGTTTCAATCCTTAATGGATTCAAGCGTGAACATTTTTGGTGACCATACTGGGGAACAAATTTATTTTCAAGATATTTGAGGCCCTACTTCAGATTAGATTGAGGAACCAAATTCTCCATGGTTCATGTTTTTGAAAAGAAAATTTGAGAAAATTGATGATTTCATAAAACCCCTTTAAATATACTAGAAGTAAATTTTTGAATGCCCGATATGTCTATTGAATTTTTTTCTACATTCTTTGGGGATGCTTCAAAAGATGCAAAGAAACATTTATTTAATTTTAAAAGTACATGCCATGATTTCAACCTCACTGAAGACAATGTTACATGTAGATTATTCTTACAAACACTGCGAGGGAATGCTCTTGAATGGTATAGCTCATTAATACCTAATTCCATTACCAACTGGGATGTGTTGGAAGATTCATTTGAAAAAAAGTTCATCCCAAAAGTGCATTCATATGTTTTTGTTGATGCTTTAAATGTTGCTGAAGATGAAGATGAAAATTCCAAATTACAAGAAGAAAATTTCAGTCTCCTATATACTCCATATGAATATGTTTCAAGCAACAAATTCGAGAATGAAATTGGGGAGCCTCCACCAAATACACAATAAGATTTCATCCTTGTAATAGATGATGAAAGGCTTCAAAAACACTTGCAGCAAGAAGAATTGGTGGAAGAAATGAATCTTGAGATTAATAATGAACAAGATGGCCATTACATGAAGGGAGTTTTTTTTCAAGACATTGTTGATGAATCAAGAATCTTGGATGTGGATAGTGATAAGGAGATGATGTTATGTTTGGAAACTCTTCATCAAATCAAAGAAAATAGTGTTTTTGAGTAGCCAAGAATTGATTTCATTGAATTATGGTTCCAAATCATTGTTGGAGAAGCAACACAATCAGATCCTCATCACACCTTGCTCAATATTTCTCCAGTACATATTGAGAGTGACCCTGACTCAATGGTACAAGTTTCAATATGTTCCATAGTGATGGAGTTCATTCCACAAATCAGATCAATGGTTGAATGTATCCATTGGAAATATGCCTATACCTAAGGTGCCCCTTTCTTTCAAGTAATTTAGGGTAGGTAGATCATGCACGTACATATTTTGTTTCTTTAGTTTAGTTTTGCACAATAAGGCAATCAAATTTGAAGATAACTCCATGTAAGAAGAAGAATTGAAAGAATTCATTTTGAAGAAGACTCCATATCCCAATGGAGAAGGAAGATGGCATTAAGATTCTGGTGTTCTCAGAAACCCACAGGGAGTTACTGTCCCACAGTGGGAGCTAGTTGTTGACCAAAATTGGTCACCTATATTTTCCTTCTCTTGGATTAATAAAAAAAATTTATATCGGAAGATGAAAATTTTTGAACTATTATAAGTTCAATGTGTATCACTTAGTATCATCTTCGCCACACTTTTTTCGTATTTGAAATTTGAGTTCGTATGCTCAATATATCTGGGTTTAAATTTTAAGCGGAAAATGGCACCTCTACCATGTGGAATAAAGCTAATTCCTTAGAAACATATCCAAATTTTTCAGACCCAAGACCCATATTTTTCTTCTATTTTTCGGGCCCAAAACCCTTGTTTTCTTAAAATTATTACAAGATAAAAACCCCATATTATTTCGTCCCCTTTCACAACACTTATAATTTTTCTGATCTCTCACCTCCTCACACACTCCATACTTAAATCATTTTTTTAAAAGTGTCAGACTCCCCCTCACTCACACCTCACACCTCACCCTCACCACTCCATACTTAGAAAAATTCTAAGTCCTTTTGGACTCTTGGACTCACCTCCCCATCCCCCTCACATTCCTCACTCCCACAAGTCCAAAATTATGCTCCCCTTATTTCTCCCCTACCATCAACTCACCCTACGTCATCCTAATCTCACGCGCTCCCTACAAATCTCCCCTACTTAACTACCCACTATTCCCCTCTTTCCTACATTCGTTCACTCCCCCTTTCAACATTACACTTTAACCTTTCTTTTTATTTTATTTTATTTAATTTCTTAACAAATTATATTATTCCACATCAAAACCTATGAAGAGATGACAAGTGGAAGGGTCTTATTGGTTCCACATGATAGCTTATGAGGGAGACACATGGCATAGTTTTATTGAAGACACATGGCACACTCTATTTGGATACACATGGAAACATTTTGACCTATCACATGAAGACATGTGGAATCTCATCATTGGTGACATGTGGAAGTATACCGATGGATACACATGGAAATATCCAGTTGGCGCATCAACATGATGACTCAACACTGACTTGACATTTAAAAATTATATTTTACTATCCAATTTCCAAGGGTGGTCGAATTAAGTCCATGGCTTCTTCTTCTTCTTTGTTCCTTGTCAAATGTACATTGTAATTTATATTTTAAACATTCAAACCTATTAATTTTCCATGCATGTGGAATGAGTTTTATGAAGAAAAGGACGAAATTCATTCAAGGGTTGAGATTTGCCCATCAATTTTGATCGACAGTGGTTGAGTGTCAATCTTGCAGAGGCCATAACTTGAGATCCAGGTGTCAAAATCGCAAAAAAATTATACTGTTGAAAATTTATTTCGATGAAGAAGATGATGGTATAAGTTTCAAGAGCTTAAATGAGCCACATTTTTCCCAAAAATTAAAATATCAGTCAGCTTCATTTTTAATGGGCTTGCATGACAACTCAACTTCACGATCTCATATATTGAGATCCAAGAGACGGATTTGAGAAAATTTATATCGCTGGAAAGATAAGACAATCAAGATCACATCTGAAGCAATTTCCATGGCCACAAATTTGATTAACACTTCCAGAAAATTAAAACATAGTACCCCTCTTTAAAGGGGCAATTAATTGAATTTTGAAAATAAAAGTTTATTTAAATTTTTTTATTAAAAAATAAAAGGGTTCTATTTTGAATATGCGTATATTAATGAAGCAGGTTCATTAATGAGGACTTAATGAGGTTTTAACTAAATATAATACTTAAATAAAATAATTGTATGGTAAATTCAAGAGAGGAAAAACCTTAACTACTCAAGTAGTTAGAAGATCTCATTTTAAAAAGACAAGAAGGGATTCATCAAGAAAGAATCAAAATTATCAAAGGGGTAGGGAAGAATATCGGAGGAAGAAGAAGGTACAAACATGAATACACAACCAAAATTCTGATCAAAGAAAAGATATCTCCATCTTCTCCACTCTTTCTCTTCTTCTACACCATTTCTCATAGCTTTATGCTTGAGTCTTTGAATTGGGCACAAGGTCGAGTTCTTGAGTGTTCTTCTTGTATTCTTCCAAAATATGTTTCTTGTATGGTCATAGAGTATTTATAGCCATATACATGATTGTCAAAGATTTTGTAATGAAGAACATTTTTCATGAATAAAATCCAAAAAGAATTGCTTCGAGGTTGATTTCGACTGTATCTTGTAACTTTGATTCCTAAGTATGAGGTATTTGAGATTGACCTATCAAATTATATTTTGATCTTTTTTTGTAAATAAGTGTCTATATATTACCTTTAAAGATAAAAAATTACAGTAGCGTCATGAGTGTCAAGGGACTGTGAGCATTGAATTTCCCTTGAGGGGAACCAATTCAACCCATTTCTAAAAACTGAAAAAAAAAACCCAGTATTTAAACAACTAGAACAAAATCGTCCAGTGGGGAAACTGATTCATTCAGACTTGTCTAGCCTTCTAAAAAATATAACACTGAATTTTGACAATAAAAAAGAAAATAATGTTCTAGACATCACATTCATCCCAAAAGGACACTTGTATAAATGTGAATGATAGACAAAAATAACCATGCACTCTAACACATGTGCATATGTCGTCGCTCATGCATTTGATCTGTCACTTTTTTCTAAGTTTTTCGTTGTTGGTGCTTGGATAGTCAAAGCCACGACCATCATTGAGGTAACTAGTGCACTAGAGGCATGTTCTAGGGAGTGCTGAGGGTCGAGCAAAGTGGAGATCATTTGGATAATTTTTTCCCCTCACTTATCCAGAAGTTCCAAGTGGAAGTGCAGGTCATCCACATCCTTGTGTACTGTGAACACCAAATCATGCAATATCGCCATTGCATATCTAAATATTTCACATAAGGCATAGTTCGAGCAGGAGTGTTGTTGGCTTGGTGGTTCTTCCAAGTGGGCGGAGGTGTCTTCCAGAAGAGCTGGGACCGAGGGTGGTTGTGGGGGCTAGAGGGTGGTGGCACATGAGCATAATGGTTGGGTGAATTCGTTGGGTCGACCAAGGCTAGTTGTGACAAGGAGGGAAGGTCTGGTATTGATCTAGGATCAAAGCCCAAGAAATTTTCTTGAAGATCGAACTAATCCACTCGACAAGCCCATGGCGAGGACAATGGTGGAGGACCGCTCTAGCTCTATGAGGATTGGCCAGAGGAGTAAGGTGAGGGGCTTTGCGATGGTGCAGGGGTAGGTGGAGGCCAGATGGACATGATAGCTCTATTTTGGTACCATATAGAGCCTCTCTTTGGCTTCCCATGAAGTCGAGGCATGACTGAGGTAGAGAGAATAAGTGAAGGTGTGGAGAGAAGGAAGACGTAGCAAGTGAAGGCCAAGGATAGATGCAAACAAGATGTTTTATCTGCAGGGAAAGAAGAAACATGTTGATCTAGCCAAGGAGTGGCATAATAAAATGGAAACCAGAGTGGAAATATGAACACGTGCAGAGGTGACTACCATAAATGTTGCTCCATTGATTGGATGAAGAAGTAGAGGATGGCATGCTCGAGCAATTAATGGAGGGATGATAGAAGTGAAGGAAGATTTTAATCATCAAGAGGGTAAGAGGGATGGTTCATGTGTCAGTCACGTGGCTTGTGCAGTGCTTCCGTCTCCCTTTGAAACCCAGTCCTTGCTAACACCCCATCCGAGGGGTCATCTATACTGAGATCCCAAGCAATGTAGTTCTGGAGGATAGGATAATTGGTGTGGATAACAATGCATATAAGATCTAGTCCCTCTAATGCCACTCCTATATTGGCTAAATCATATGCAATTTGATTTTATTTCCTTCGAATATGCAAAGGGATAAGAGTTAAGTGAGAACGAGTGAGTGTTGCAATGGTTTTTAGTCCCGTGGAAAGTCGCTAGAAGGGAGAGATTTTTTCTAGGTTCGCTCCATTGAGGATTTTCCCGAAGAGGTAGAGAATTATTTAAGAGTCCCCCTCTACAATCAGTTGGTGGTAACCTTGATCTTGAGTGATATGTAGACCTTTTATGAGACCCCGGAGCTCTACTGCATTATTAGTATTATGACCAAGGTTGCCAACATATATGAGTAGGATGTTCCCCTGACTGTTGCGGAAGACCACTCCAAATCCAAATGCACCTGGGTTTCCTTTGGAAGTGCCATAAAATTTTAACTTGATAAGTCCTGAAGGCGGAGGAGACCAGTGAGAAGGGATTCCTTTAGTCTGGGAGCACCGGGGGTTCTTATTAAGAGAGGGATTGAAGGTGAGGTTCCAGCTGTCCAAGATGCTCTGTTCATGTGGAGGACATTTCATGTCCTCGTCTTTCCAAGGCTACAAATGGATGGTTTCTCTAATGTTGTAATGAATTTGATTCCAAATTGTTTTCCAATCCCAATGAGTTGTGAGGAACATACACCTATTCCTCTCTTTCCAAATTTTCTAAAGGATAAGCCTGGGAATTAGCTGCCAAATGCAATTGAGGATGGGAGAGTGGAAAGAAGAGTCCCTCCAATATTCGATGGTTTCCCTGAGGCCTTCATGGTTGTGATCCGTCATACACATGAGTGTGGAGCATTGATCCCAGAATTGAGAGCTATAGAAGCAGAGGTTTAGAAAATTATTTTGGGATTCTGAATCCCCTAGGAAAAGAGGGCATATGGAAGGCCCGATGAAGCCTCTCTTCATGAGATTATCCCTGGTAAGGATACTTTTATGAGCAACAAGCCAGAGGAAGGTACTGATTTTGGGCCAGTGCTTGGTTTTCCAATTTTTCATCCAGATCTTCTTGTGAGGGATGGGGTGGGAAGCTCATTTGATGTTATAGGCTTATTGAATATTAAAGATGCCCCGTGAGGAGTGCCCCCATCTTAATATGTCCTCTCCCTGAAGGATTTAAATTTTTATGGATGTGGTCATATCATACCATGGTTGGAGATCCACGTGCTATGGAATGTGGAGTTCCCTCCTAGAGGATTTCCATCATTGCTAGGTGGCATCAGGGGTATTCACTTTCCAATAGTATGCTACTGTGAGAAGTTCCACTTGGGTAGAAGGGGTGAGGAAATTGTCATCCAAAGTATCATGCACCAAAATGGGCCATTGCTGCCACAAATCGTGCCAGAATGAGGTTTTTCTTCCATTACGAACTTCCTAGAAGGCGTGATTAGCAACCAAAAGATGGTTCTGCTTGGCAGTAATCAAAATTAAGGAGCCCATAGTATTATCATCCCATCTGATTAGATGTTTTTCTACAATGTTGGGCACATATTTCTTCCTCCATAATTTGGCCCAGAGATATTGGGGGTGCTTGATCCACCTCCACCAAATTTTATTACTAAGAAATTCGTTTAGAGTCGCGGGGTCCCTTAGCCTGAGGCCTCCCTGTGATTTTGGTTTGAAAATATTTTCCCAGATGATCAGAGCAACTTTTTTTCCTGTCTTTACCCCTTGCCATAGAAAATTTATTTGCAATGTTTTGATGGCATTTAAAATGAATCTAGGAGAGGCCAAGGCTGAGAAAGAGTAGATTGGTAATGCTTGCATGATATATTTAATGAGGATAAGATGAATGGGAAGGTTGAGCGAGAGAAACATCCAAGAGGAAAGTATTTTAGAAAGGGAGGTGAGAAGTCATTCACATGAACTGTTTCAGAGAGATTTTTCTAAGAGTGGAATACCAAGGTATTTGGACAGGAGGGAGCTACGAGTGAAGCCCAGGAACACTGTTATGTGAAGTTGAATAGGGAACGGGGTGTTAAAAAATAAGATCTGAGATATGTCTCTATTGATGTCCATTCTTGAGGAGTCATAAAAGGTTTTAAGGATACAGAGGATATTGTGTGCTTCTTAAACCATTGGGGATCCCAAAATTAATATATCATCAACGAATTGGCTATGGGAGACTAGAGGATCGATACCATGTAGGGCTAGCCCAACTAAATATCTGTCTACAATAGAAGTTTTAATGAAGTGGCTAAGGCCTTCCACCATGATAATGAAGAGGAAGGGTGACATGGGATCCCCTTGTCGTATCCCCTGTGTGGGAGAGAAGGTGCAGGAAGGAACTCCATTGATGAGGATAGAAAAGAAGGTGGAGGAGGTTAAATTTAGGATCCACTCTACCTAGGCAGGTTCAAATCCAAAAGAAAGAAGTACAAATTTCATGTAATCCCAACTTATCTTGTCAAACACTTTAGAGAGATATAACTTTAATAACATACCTGGAGTGCTATTCTTTTGAAGAGAGTGGATAACTTCATGCGTAAGGATGACGAAGACCAAAATTTTCCTTCCTTCCACATATCCTGACTGCTCGAGAGAAATGATGAAGGGAAGGAGAGGTTTGAGGCATTGGGACATCACCTTCATTAAGAGCTTGTAGATTACATTGCATAAGGTTATCGGTCTGAATTGTTTTGGGTGAGCGAATCTCTCTTCTTTGGTGATGAGGGTGAGGAAGGTGGCATTGAGTGCAGGGAGAACCTGACCCGATGTTCAAGATTCCTCAATGATTTCCCAAAATTCCTCCCTTATCATGTGCCAACAGTTGTGGAAAAAATCCGCAGTGAAGCTGTCCGGACCAAGAGATTTTCCTTCTGGAGTGTCTTAAAGTGCCAGGTCTACTTCTTCAATCATGATAGGCCACAGGAAGGCTTCATTCTGTTCCTGAGTTATGTTGGCTGGAATGTCCTGAGTGATTTTTGAAATGGAAGGAGATCGCTCGCCCGGAGGTTTGAACATCAAATCTTGATAAAAAGAGACCATTTCTTACTCCAAGTCGTCATTGGAATGGAGAGTTAGAACTTATTCCCTAACGAGGTGTGAGATGCAGTTGATATGTCTACGCTGGATCATATATATGTGAAATAACTTGGTGTTTCATTCCCCCTCCTGAAGCCATTGTATCTTGGATTTTGTCCTCCATAGGGTCTCCTCTTGTACGTGCCTTTCATCCATCTTTTGTGTTATTAAAGCTTCCTTCTCTTTAAGTTCCTCTCTGAGGTCCTGATTTCTGATTTGGATATGGAGGAGTTGCATTTGATAATTCAAATTTCGTTAAGCCTCGAATATATTTCTGAAGGTATGTTTGTTCTAGAGCTTGAGGTGTTGCTTGAAGTTTTTTAGTCTTTGCTGAAATCAGTAAATTTTGGAACCATGCATGATGGCTGCTTCCTTTAACCAAATGGGGGACATGGTTTGGAAGTCCAGATGATTGATCCAAAATCGTTCAAATCTGAATGGCTTGCGACTGGGAGAGCCCAGAATATCTAAAAAACATTGAATGGGCAATGATCAGATCTAGGGGCATCGAGAATGTTGCCTTCCATGGCAAGCCCATCCATTAAGAGGGAGTATGATACTAGGAAGTGGTATAGGTAGCACGTGACCTGTTGGGACCCTGGTCGTTGGTATAGAGGCCATTTTGTGTTTCCAGGTCAATGAGAACCATCTTGTCAATTAAAGATTGAAAATGCCCACACTCTGCCTCAAGTTTGCGAACCCCTCCTCTTTTCTCATCTAGATTGCAGATCATATTAAAATCCCCACACAATATCCCTCTATGATCGATGGTGAGGGTGGAAAACCCTTCCATATTTTGAATGAAGGTTATCTTGTCCCTTTGAGAAGCTGTGCCATAAATTTGTTTAATGAAGCCTAGCCTATTGGAGCCAATAAGCCTGTATTCCACCGAGATTTTCCATCTGGTAGTGAAGAAGTTTTCCATGACCACCGATATTGGTTTATAGAGGATGGCAAAACCACCTGCTATTCCTGTTGCATTGATTCTTATCATTTTCCCTTCTTCCAACATCGAGAGAGAATTCAATCGATTTCTTCACACTACTACATATGGGTGGATTATTCCACGAAAATTTTCCATGCTTCCACTAGTTTCATCATTTTTTTAAACAGGGCGGGATTTTTGTGGATATTGCCATGAAATTTTGTCGCAATATCCACAAAAATCTTAATTTGACCTAGTCGGGATTTTCATCGCTATAGCGACGAACTTTCGTGGAAATAACGACAAAAAATTTTCCCATCTCATTGGTCGGTGTTAGCGGCTAGTTGACTATTTTATCTATATATACGTGACTTTAAGAGACTTTGTGACACAATTGCTATAGTTGTGACACTATTCTTGGCTTTTGTTTGAGCTGTTTATTTTTTTCGTCACCCACCGGTTGAACAAATCCAATTCTCGATCTACA
>JZKD02S1817944.1:466097-548264 GCA_000966675.3 Picea glauca | reverse complement strand
CCACATACCCTTTTCCCTTCAATTGTAGCTATAATCTCTCTCTCTTTTCATTGATAAAGATATGGAATTTCTCTTGAAACTCAACCCTGATCAGTGAAATGATAGTAATTGATTGCTATATTCCCCACTTTAGCAGGGACTAATAAGATATATAAACACTAACCCTAAACTTATGTTAGGTATATATGTCGTTATTATATAAAGAAAACATTTGTACACATATGACCTTATTATAAATATGTTATCTATGTCGTCATGATGTTGATCCTCTACACATATGATCACCTTATTATAAAGATGTTGACCTTATTATAAAGATGTAGGTCACTGTAAATAAACATATCATAATCGAAAGGAGTAGCCAAAATATAAAAATTTGACAACTTAATGTATGGTATGGTGTAGGTAAGACAATTACTTGTCAGGACAAGGATTTGTCACAATGAACGAAAATGACAAGAAGCTTGTCACAATTTGCCACGAATTTTCGTCACACATACAATATATGTGTTGTAAGTATGGTCTTGAGATATATTTTCGTCAATATTGCCATAGATTTTCGTTGCAAGTTGCGATGGTTTTGTGTCGCACATTCAGCATCTGTGTCGTAAGTTATTGGCTTGGCATAACTTTTCGTCACAATTGCGATGAATTTGCATCATAATTGCCACACTTCTTCGTTGTTATTGCGACGTAATTTTGTCATAATTGCGACGATGCATAGGGTTAACCGATATTGAAGGTGGTCACACGTGGATAAATTATTTTGTCGATGTTTCCACGCACACATGGATCATGGATATAGCGACGAAATTATTTCGACGAAAAAAAATCTCAACTTTTGTGGAAATTGTGATGGATAAGTGTGGCAATATCAACGAAAAACTGTCGCAATTTTGGTCATATGTACTAGTGTCACCTGCACATTTTGTTTCTTGTAGAAACATGATTTTAGGTTGTTCCACTATGATACGATCTCATAGAAGCCTTTGCTTATTATGACCATTGAGTCCCTGGATATTCCAAGAGATTAGCTTCATGATGAGGATGGGGAGGGCAGAGGGGGAAAGTTGTCAGAGATAAGATGTATTTGACCTTATTTTACCATGAAGTGTCCAATCTCATGTATGAGCTTCTGGGTGGATTTTCTACCTCTTTTATTTCCATCTTACTGAGGCTTGCGCTTCTCTTTCACTTCACTGCCCTGGATGCCCAAACCAAAACTAGATCTAGTTGTGGAACCCATTAAGGAGTTGAGGAAAACCTTATGAACTTTGCATAGCTGATCTGGAGTGATGGTGTATAGTTACTGTTGGCTATAGGCTTGTTCAAGATGTACCAGATCTATGTTTGTGAGAACTTGTTCATCTGGGTCCATTTCAACGTCCCCTTCTTCTAGTTCGAATGGTTCACCATCCTTAGTGTTGGAAGTGGGAATTGGATGAATTTTCTCCAAGATAGGGGTGTTCACCATTTTTCCTTTTGTGTTTCTTTGGAAAGAAGCTGCCTGAGGAGGGATTTGAGGTTCATCCATGTTCTCTGGTATTTTATGTAGGACATCAAAAGAGTTGTTGGAGGGAGGTTCTTTGGTTGCATTTGTTTCTATTTTTCTGGTCACTTGGCGATGCCTGCCAACTACATGTGTGAAGCCATCTTTTGATTTTCTTGTTTCAAGGTTTTCTCCCTTGCTTGCGAAGTTAAGAGGGAAGTATCTGAAGAGATGTTTGTGTTCATGGAATTTTCTGCAGCAAAAAGGTATGTGCTCATAACCAATGGTTTGAAACCAATCCTCATTGTGATATTCAAGGAAAATGGAGCCTGGTAGGGGCTTAGAGATATTTAAGTAAAAATAAATACGATCATATGAGGTATACTTTCTCTTCTTGGTTGCCTATGAGGATTTAACATAAACCCCGATAGTATTTCCAATACCTGCTAGGACTTCTTCTAGCCAGAACTCTTGTGGCAAGGAATATAGTCAAATTCATATTGGTGCATGCACAAAATCTTTTGTTTCAGGGAAAATCTTCTCCATCCAGAAGCGCAGAAAGAGGCCATCTAAGTTGAAGAAGTAAGGTCCATCGTCAAAGATGTGGTTTCGAACCTCTAGGTTGTGTAACATTATGGTGAAGAAACCCTTGGAACCTAACTGCATATCATAATGACCTTTGGGTTTCCACCACTATTGTATGCATTTGACAATATCACATTCAAAAGGCCATAGGCCTAAGAATTTTCCGACCAAGGCGTAATCCCGCATGTATTGTTTTTTTTCTTCAATTATGGGCATACCGATTACATATTTTGGTGCTAGCGGTCTGAAGGATGCATTTCCCGGGTTCCCAAAGGCGTTGTTGACGATTAAAAATTGTCAACTAAGTTTCTCCCACAAAGTATTCCTAAAGCTTATTATTATAAAAACTAAATAATACTAGTATGTGGGACCCCCTTGAACTATTGGAGAGAAGATCTGTTCATTTTTTATGTTGAGATGATGTGCGACATCACTCACATCGTTGATGAAGATCCTGTTGGTATTGGTTATGAATTGAGCTTATGAAGGGTTGATTCCTTATGTTACTACAGTCTATGTTATTCATTAATGTCATTACTATATGTTCTTATCGCACCTGCATAACAAACATGTTAGTGAAATTATATGAGAGTCAAAATACTATAACAAATGCAAAGAAAAGGGAACTAGTTCTGCAATACCACATGCGAATAATTTGAAGGAAATGAGAAACAATTGCTAGGGGAGGATTTTAAAGCTATCCTAACTATACTACATGCATGAAAATACTTGATGATTATTGCTAAACCTTATCTAGCAAGTAAATGGTTATGAAATTGTGATTGGATTATAGGTTTAATATGCACATGGTTGAAATGTTGGTGGCGCATTTGGCAAGGTGATAGTATTAATGGTTATGCAATGGTTAACTGAATTATGTGGTCGATCCACATATGGTATATTTGGATAGATGGAACATCGGTGGCTCATTTAACAAGGTGGTGAACATTGATGGTTATGTGATTTTGTTTGAGTTATATGATGTGAAATAGGATATGGTGATCGCAGTACTAGATTTTAATGTGGTGATGGTTTCGATACATGTTTTATTAGTCGTGTTAATGGAGAATTTGTTGGCATGTACTATTGAGTTAATGATATGTGGGTGGAGGCGACATGTATTTACTGCACATCACCTTTACTCTTCCTGTTAGCATGCTCTCCTATGATAGTATACAACAAACAACCATAGGTGAGATTAAAGATGTAACCTTGGTTTTATGTGCTCATCCTCAGATAAAGACAACCCTCAACATTCAAGTGATTGAAATGCCTGTGAGAAATTATTCAATTATCTTGGGGAGAGATTGGAAAACCCTAACAGGTGGATACCTCTCACTCAACGAGACACATTTATCCGTTCCTCGGAATGGTAAGAATATTATAGTCCTTAGAGAAGGAATAATTTTACCCTACACAGAGAGTGTTCCGCAATCTAGCGTAAACTATATAGAAGAAGACGTAGGAGTGTATTCCATCTTTGTCAAAGAAGATAATATTCCTCTGGAAGGAATTGATTCAGATGATAAATTATGGCATATGCACTTTGATGGTTCACACTCTAACGAAAGTAATAGGGCTGGTATTATCTTGGTTTCCCCTATAGGAAAAATTCATAATCTATCATACAGGTTGGAGTTTGCTTGTTCAAACAATGTCATTGAATTCAAAGCTTTGTTGTTAGGCATTGAGAAAGCCCTTAATCTTAGATATGGTCACCTTTCATTTTTCAGAAATTTTGAGTTTGTTGTGAACCTGATACGTAAGACATGCTCTCCCAGTGACAAGATGATGGAACAATACTCCCAAACTGTTTGGGCACTTGTCTTGAACCTTCTATCTTTCAACATCACTCATGTTAAGAAGGAGTTGAATTTAATAGTTGATCATTTAGTTGTCTTTGCAACCTCTCCTACTCAACAAATCTTACCTCACTGGCCTGATTGTGCTTTCCAATCTCTGCATCGTTCATACATTTCTGAAAATGAAGAATTCTGGAAGGCCATCCCTAACGATGAGAGAATTTGTGTTGTGATTCAAAATGAACCTCTCGAGCCCGAGGAGATTATATCTGTAGAAAATAATAAGATTCTTGAGGTCTTGACTCCTCTTGAGAGTTAATTTTATTTAAGTGTTGTAGGCAATAAAGAAAAACAAAAAGAAGAGGAGTTACGGAAGAAGGTGATTGGAACCATCCTCCTAAACATTAGGACATTTGAACCTTCAACCAATGTTAAAATAAAGGTCCAATGTTCTAGTAAATAAGAGAGGAGGTCCACTGGACTACTTGGTGAATCTCAAAAGGTTTTCACTTGGTCTTATGAGGATCTTCGTGGTTGTGATCCTGGTCTTATTCAACATATCATGAAACTAGCTAGCCAAAAACAAGAATTTGTTAACTCTGGAAGCGCCCTTTCAAAGAGATTTGAGAGATTTCTTAAGGGTTGGATTTTTTTTTTCAGCACACCCTGAATGGGTCTCAATTTGGAAGTCGGGCACGGGGACCACTGGTAATATCGTAACATGCATTAGTCTTCGAACTTTCAGGCAAGCGATTACGAGAATTCCCTTTTCCTCTCTCAATATTAAAATGTTTTTGCAACGAGTTGTAGAGTCAAGAATAGGACCTTAATTGACAATTTCTTTGGTTGTGCTTCTTTTCTATGCTTACAGTACCTTGATTTCTACCTTCTAAGTTAAAGTTTTCCTTCCTTGTTGTTTTTCAAATTGAGTCTTTTACTGTTGTTGTTTTAATTCCTACATTATTACTTCTGTTGCGATTTTTATCCTTATCATTTTTTAGTGTTTGGTCAAGATAGAATTTTGGATCAATTCTGCCATAGTGACACTCCTGTGAAGCATTGCTAGTCAATAAAAATCAATCTTACACAACTGTTATGATGTCTCCTCTGAAGGACCCTTGAAATTGTTATATATTTCCACTGCTGTCTTGTAAAGAAATTGGTCATTTCCTGCTTCTTCTTTACATTTCTTCATCCATTGAGAAATAAAAGAGAAGAACAATCCAATTTTCTCCTTGAGATAAGAGCTGATTCTGGATGAATAATTGTGCATACAGGAGTAAACGCCCTCATAATTAATATTTTTCATAAGTTATTCCCAAATTCCTGGTCATTTTTCCATTAAATTTGCTCACATCCCCTTGTTGCATAATTATTCTGGTTACGTCTTCTAAAATTATTGTTCTTGGTCTGTGAAACCATGAGTTCTGAGTTCTAAATTCACTGGAAAAAAAAATTCCTGTGGAGTTGCCAGTTTGTTGACAATTAAAAATTGTCAACGAAGTTTCACTCGCAAAGTATTGCTAAAGCTTATTATTATAAAAACTAAATAATACTAGTAGGTGGGACCCCCTTGAACTATTGGAGAGAAGATCTATTCATTTTTTGTTTTGAGATGATGTGCGAAATGGCTGACATGGTTGATGAAGATCTTGTTGTTATTGGTTCTGAATTGAGCTTATGAAGGGTTAATTCCTTATGTTACTACAATCTATGCTATTCATTAATGCCATTACTGTCTATTCTTATCGCACCTCCATAACAAACATGTTAGTAAAATTATATGAGATGCAACATACTATAACAAATGCAAAGAAAATGGAACTAGTTCTGCAATACCACATGTGAATAATTTGAAGGAAATGAGAAACAATTGCTAGGGGAATATTTTAAAGCTATCCTAACTATACTACATGCATGAAAATACTTGATGATTATTGCTAAACCCTAGCTAGCAAGTAAATGGTTATGAAATTGTGATTGGATTACATGTTTAATATGCATATGGTTGAAATGTTGGTGGCACATTTGGCAAGGTGATAGTATTAATGGTTATGCAATGGTTAATTGAATTATGTGTCGATCCACATATGGTATATTTGGATAGATGGAACATTGGTGGCTCATTTGAAAAGGTGGTGAATGTTGATGGTTATGTGATTTTGTTTGAGTTATATGATGTGAAATGGGATATGGTGATCGCGCTACTCGATTTTAATGTGGTGATGGTTTCGATACATGTTTGATTAGTCGTATTAATGAAGAATTTGTTGGCATGTACTATTGAGTTAATGAGATGTGGGTGGAGGCGACATGCATTTATTGTACATCACCTTTACTCTTCCCATTGGATGCCACCCTAGTTGGGCTATTGTTCGATCTTGCTGTTGTGTTATGCTATGAAAGTTTAGCAGGGAGGAACCGCTCGACCATCTCTCATTTTAAGGAATTCGATTAATAGGTATGCCCTTTTTTTTGGCCATTTGTGACTTCTCTTTGGTTATGAAATGATTACTGGCTTAGGTGTATGGGTTTGTGTTTCTCCTGAGCATTGGAACTATGTGAAATTTTGGTTCTTGAATGAGGAGTGGATGGTTCTTCCTGTAATATTTTTGAGTTCGTAGAGGTTATTGGTCTTCCTGGTGATAGCTCTCTATTACCACTACTAGTTTAGTTGGAGGGTTTTGTTTAAGTCTTGGGTGGATAGATATCTTCACACACTGTCACTAAATCTAGTCTCTAGCTTTCTTGGGTTTAATGATCGAAGGTTTTCTGCATCACTATGTTGTGTTTCACTTCGGCATTGGTTGTTTCCACTGCTAATGGTCACAAAGTGAGTGTTCTATTTTTAACTCGGCCCTATCTTCACCTCAGTATTGTGGTAGTTTGGATAAAGAACACGAGGGTTATACCCTGCATGCATTAAATAAATTGCTCAATCGAATGAGAGCCTCACCCCTTTTTTGGCCCCCTGCCATGGATTGTTACCTATCCACAAGTGAATAATGTCTCTCTGTGTGTGCACACCCTTGGCCTCGAAAGTTCCACCATTATGAGGAGTTGGCTCCATTCCTTGGTGTTGGCTATAGAGTAGATCGTTAACCCTCTAGTCTCTAATTTTGTAAAGGATATTTTTGTGCATGTTAGGTTGCTATAGGTTATCATGGATCGAATGTATGGTCAATTACTTGTGAATACGAATTCGCCTAGTTGGTCGTATGGTAGTCCTGTTGTTTTAGAATTTAGTTACTGCATCTGTGATGATAAGGATAAACCCTTCGTTGCTAATTGCACTTTCAGAAGATACAACCACCCTCCTTATGTTAATCGCTCAGTATTGTTACTGGAAAGGGCCTCTGCTCGGATTCGATTGGATGCGTGGGTATGCATAGCTGCCACAACTTGTTCAGTTTATTGATTTTCTACAACAATGGTGAATTGTTTGGTTGATATACAGTCACTAGTACTTGCACTAATAATTTTTGGATGATAGTTGGCATTGGTTACAAATTCTTGGTGTTGCCACACATGTCGCGTTGTGTGTATGGTATTTTGTAAAATGAAATATTGGGCATGGTACTATGGTATTCTTGGGGCAAATGATTATTGGACTGGGTAACTATAGAAAATATATACACTACATTTGTGTTCTTGGTTGTTGTATAGACCTGAGTGTGCACTGCATAGTCGATCACAGTGTGTATAAATCGAAGAAATATTGTATTAAATCTATGGCTCAACCGATATGTTCAGTTATTACCGTGACTGTGTGTTTGTTTTGCTAAGTGGAAATGTTGTATCGTGGAGTTTTGTTAGTTGCACGCTGTGTGTGGTATGAATAGCTTGTTGTTCATACTCAAGGATACCCACAAAGTTTTAAGCATGTTTTTTATTGCAATTGACCACTGGTTAAAGCAGGCATGTTGTTGATGAAAGTCGTGTTGGATAGGTGGCCCAACTTTTAAATCACATTGAATTGTTTTTCTTTTACAGTGCCAGAACTACATTGCCTGGGCAAATTACCCTGTGCATAGCTTGTGTCTAATTGGTGGTTGTTGGTTCTATGATTAATTGTCATTTCAGGCATGGCAATTTGGTCTTGATTATTTTGGTTACTGCATATATATGTTAAAGAATATCGTTGCATTTTGATGGGATCTATTGCAGTAATAGTGACTTCATTATTATTTTGAAAACATGAATTTTGACTATAGTTGTGGATTGAAGAAATTCATGGGCAGTAGTTGATTTTGATAGTTACAGATTGGAAATGGGTGTTGTTCGCAAATTTCTATAAACTGCAAGTATGTGGATGAAGGGAACATAATCTCTTACAAATTTTGTGGAATACATATTGTCTTGTGGTGGCAATGTGTTGGATATTTGATTATGAATAATGAACCAATTAAATGCACAGAAATTATTATTTGGTCAAATGATTGATGGTTGATGCATCTCCTTTCACAGAATGTGTTATGGATCACTGAATTAATTTCAGGAGCAGTAATCGTCCTTCTTCCCTTCCATTATTTCACTTTCCACTAATTAGAAATCCCGTCACCTCCCATGTTCCTTTTTCACTCCATGTTATGAGATTGATTACAGTTAAGAGAATTTATGTGTTAAAATGGATGAAAGTGGCAATGTCTTGTGTGGTTTGCAGTGAGGTTTTATTGGTTTTATTTACAGTTGAATGTTTTTTTCATTGAGCATTGACCATGTTTCTCCCCTTTCATTATATCATATTTTCACTCAATACAAACCCCTCACATATCCCATAACCCTGTTTCACCCCCCTGCTCATTGATTGACAATAAAACAATTTGTATGGATTGGATTGCATGATTCTAATACATTCTGAGCCAAATCTATTTCATATTTTTAAGATTTGTCATGTATGGCTATTTAAAGACTATTTGTTAATCGATCACGTATGCAGGATAATTTTTTTCAGTCGAGGAAGCCATGGCCAAGGAAATAGAGGTAGAGGTAATTGGAACCGAGGCCCAAGAAGGCCTAGGTTCTCCATACATTTTGATGTTGATTCACAAGAGCTTGGCCAATTATTTCATGCCATATTATTCAATTGGATTGGGCAGGGAATAGTCCAAACTAGGCCTGAAAGGCCTCCTTTCCAAGTTCCGCAAGCACCTGGTATCCATGTACCTCCTCATGTTTCATTACAAACTGAGGTCCCTGAATATGATGGGTGGCAGGAGATTGTCCACTCGACAATCTCCCAACATCGTGCCTGGCCCAACTTGTCTTTGCCTCCTTCTCCACTGGTTAAACCCATTGCCCAAGATGCCCCTAACCACTCGCCAGTGCAATCCTCCCATGCTAGCAAGAGATTAAAGACTGAAGCCCACCATGCGCTTGATAAAGGAAAAGCCATTGCTTCCCCTTCCTCACCCTCTAATGACTTTGACAAATCCGTGTCTTCCCGGATGCATTTGAGGGATGATTGTTCCCACGTGATCAACAAGATTAGGCCTAAGGGCTCTACACAACCAAAGGAAAACTCAGGAAAATTAAGAGGTGACAACAACAATCAAGGAAGGGTTGCATCACAGACTGGGAAATATGGTTTTTGAGTTTTTATTATATCAATTTTTTTATGACAATTGACTTCAAGGATCTTTGGACAACATGTTTATTTTGGATATATGAGTATTATTTTTGAAATAATTTCAAATTTCATAAGTTTAATTGCCAAAAGTAAATATGTTGATGGGAGGCACAAGGAGGTATGTTTTTCTTAACTAATGGTTATGTTATGATTGTTATGATTGTTATGAACTAAAGGGAGTCACAAGGGGTCCCACCTACTAGTTATTATTTATTTATGACCCTTATTATAATTATTACTCTTCCCCCTAACTAAAGTTAGTTGAGTCTTTTAATTAACTTAACTAATGAATTGGTTCAACTTCTTCAACCAATTTTAATTTTTTAAAAGCAAAAGGAAATGGAGGAACAAGAGGAGGAAAGAAGCAGAAGCATGTTAAGGTTTTCTCTTTGAGTTTGTGCTGAGATAGTTCAGTTTTCATTCATTCATATATTCATCAAAGCCTAATTCTCTTTTGTGATAGAAGGGTTTTATTGTAGACAACAATATTCAGGGATGAATCAAATCATTCAGACACTTGTTTTTCAGAGGGGTTGATCTATCTTTGATAGTCTGTGTAGACTTGTCTATTTATGAATTAATTTTCATCACTGATAAAGGCTATTGTGAAGAGTTGAGTGGGAAGAAATCTATGGCAAGATGATCTAGCTTTTAGATTTGAGTTTTGGTTTTCTGTCAGAGGTCCTTTTGTATGTTCCATTAGGGATGTCTAGACTTTGGTCCAAGATTTTTGTATGAGATTTTGTAAAGAAAATGAGTCTTTGGTGAATTGGAATGAAATAAAGGATTGCTTTATGTCTCATATATCTTGATTATCATCTTGGTGTCTTTACTTATGTTCTTACATTTATTTCAACAACTGTTATTTTCAGAAAATTACATAAAAAGTGAATTTCCAGCAATCTTTTTGTAGATAAAATACTAGCCTAAGAACTCATAATTAATACTTGTGAGTTAGGACGTTATTTTTGTTGGCTATAAACATAGGGTGTTATTCCCATCTACTTTTCTTTAGCCAAGTAAATTCTGAAAGTGCTTGAGTAAGATCAATTCATATATTTTCCTCAACATTTGTTTGGAGACCATACTGGGGAGATCTTTGATATCTCTATGGTTAGAATTTTTATTTGATTTTTCATCGATACATATTTCTTTTCTGAAATTGATTCTTTGATTATTTTTCTATTAATGACTATTCTTGTTGCAAGGTAGCCCAAGATTGATCTCGGTCTTCAAGACCAGACCAACATTGCTTTGAACCTGTTTAACACCATTCTAGACACTACCAATACCCATGCCGAACTTAACCATTCTTGGGCAACGATTGAACGAGATATTAGTGCTAAAGAAAAATTGGAGGCTAGACGTAGACAACCTAGAAATTAGTAGTAACCTTCTGTTTCTTCAGTTTTGGCCTTTCTTTCATGTCCTCAGATTCTCGTGCTTCTAGAAGAAGAAGGGGCTTGTCACCTGAAATAAATCCTATTGCTGAAATAGGAAGAAGAAATGTAGTATTATCTGTCCAACAAAGTGCTCTAAGGAGGACTTTATCTGATTCATCCATCTCGTCCTTCTTTCCCTCATCTATCATCCACAAGATGGCATCTCATGGTGGCTCTGGTGTTATTGGAAGTGCTTGATATTCCCAATGTTCATCGTCATCGGTGATCGGTAGCTTGTACAGTCACCAAATACTTTTCCAATGTATTACAAATCCCACGAAAGTCATAAAAAAGTATGGACTTTTTCAGTTCGAAGAAGATGCCATGACCACACCATGGCATGTGTCCTCTCCTCTTAACCTAGCACCTGCTACTCATCCACTTCCGAAGTTTAAAGAGCACTTGCCTAGGTTTTCAGGAAATAACACTGTCAGTACAAATGAACACCTAGTGGCATTTTCTAATGCTTGTCATAACATAGGGGCCAACGATAATGATACATGCATGCGCTTGTTCATCAATTCCTTGGAAGGAAAGGTTGCGGTCGAATTATTTGACCTTCCACTTAAGATTCTGTCTACTTGGGAGGAATTAATCTACTGGTTCAGATCAACTTATGAGCAATCTAAAATTCCAGCTGAGAAGTTAAGGGAATACAATAATGTTACCTACAAGGAAGGTGATACCATCAAGTCTTTCAACTTACGTTTCACCAACTTGTACAATCAAATACCTGAACTTATCCACCCTCAGCACCAAGCCGCATTCATGCATTCAAAAAATGCATTGTCTTCTCCCTACCATCACAGGCTTGAAGAAAAGGCCATCGATAATATCGGTTCCACTCTACATACTTGCTCATATTATGAAGAACGGCTTGAAATAATTGTTCTTCCCCAGGGAGAATCATGATTTAGACAGACAGACATTTCCTCTCTCTTATAGATAGTACAAGACATGAACAATCGTATGATATCATTTGAGCGGAAGGGTACTGTCTCCCCTCTCACTCATGGAGCTTCATCATCTTCTACACCCCATTATATAAATCTGGTTGAAAACAATTTTCATCCTAAGTCTATCCTGCCTCGGAGTTGGTGTAAATTTTGCGAGGAGCACCACGAAGAAACCACATGTGAGGTAAAGAAGAGTGTCGAAGATAAGATCTTTGGTAAAATACTAGAAGCTAATATCGTCATCCTAGAATTTGTAGAGGATGTCATGGTTATTAACATTAGGAACAAAGCCTATGGTCCCAAGGGTAAATTTGATCCTCCTCAGAGATCTTTTATCGCGAGCTCATCCTCAACCACTGCAACATCCCAGGTTCCTAAAATTCATGAGAGTCAAAGAATCACTCCCCCTCCTCCTTCTTCTAAATAAAATATCTTGAATCAATTGGCCAACATCAAGGCAGATGCAACCCTCCTAGACATGGTTGTTGTCCCTGAACAATAGATGCATCTGAAACAATTCATGGAAGGAAAATATTATGTTGTAGGCAATCTTTTCGAAGAGGTAGACAAAGAGGATTCTTCTGTAAATAAAGTAGGTGTACATAAATTTACATACCCAGTAAAAAAAAACCCTTTTTATATTTCTGTAAAGATCATGGATAATATTTCCCATTGTTGCCTCATTGATGGTGGTTCATGCCCGAGTTTCATGTCGAAAATTATTATGGAAGATCTAGGCTTGTCATGTACAAACGAAAATTCCATAAGCATGCTCTCCTATAATAGTCTACAACAAAAAACTATAGGCGAGATTAAATATGTAACCTTGGTTTTATGCGCTCATCCTGAGATAAGGACAACCCTCAACATTCAGGTGATTGATATGCCTATGAGAAATTATTTAATTATCTTGGGGAGAGATTGGAAAACCCTAACAGGTGGATACCTCTCACTCAACAACACACATTTATCCGTTCCTCGGAATGGTAAGAATATTATTGTCCTTAGAGAAGGAATAATTTCACCCTACATAGAGAGTGTTTCGCAATCTAGCGTAAACTATATAGAAGAAGATGTAGGAGTGTATTCCATCTTTGTTGAAGAAGATAATATTCCTATAGAAGTAATTGATTCAAATGATGAATTATGGTGTATGCACTTTGATGGTTCACACTCTAACGAATGTAATGGGGTTGGTATTATCTTGGTTTCCCCTGCAGGAAAAATTTATAATTTTTCATACAAGTTGGAGTTTGCTTGTTCAAACAATGTTGCTGAATTCAAAGATTTGTTGTTAGGAATTGAGAATGCTCTTAATACTAGTTTTGGTCACCTTTAAGTTTTCAGAAATTCTGATCTTGTTGTGAACCTGATACGTAAGACATGCTCTCCTAGCGACAAGCTGATGGAAAAATACTCCCAAACTGTTTGGGCACTTGTCTTGAACCTTTTATCTTTCAACATCACTCATGTTAAGAAGGAGTTGAATTCAATAGCTGATCGGTTAGTTGTCTTTGCAACCTCTCCTACTCAACAACTCTTACATCGTTGGCTTGATTGTGCTTTCCAATCTCTACATCGTCCATACATTTATGAAAATGAAGAATTCTGGAAGGCCATCCCTAACTATGAGAGAATTTGCGTTTTCATTCAAAATGAACCTCTCGAGCCCGAGGAGATTATATTTTTTAAAAACAATAAGATTCCTAAGGGCTTGACTCCTCTTGAGAGTTCATTTTCTTTGAGTGTTGTGGGCAATAAATAAAAAAAGAAAAAAAGAGGAGTTACGGAAGAAGGTGATTAAAACCATCCTCCTGAACATTAGGACATTTGAACCTTCAACCAATATTAAAATAAAGGTCCAATGTTATGTTAAAGAAGAGAGGAGGTCCACTGGACTACTTGGTGAATCTCAAAAGGTTTTTGCTTGGTCTTATGAGGATCTTCATGGTTTTGATCTTGGTCTTATTCAACATATCATGAAACTAGCTAGGCATAAACAAGAATTTGTTAACTCTGCACCTGAAGCACCCTTTCAAAGGGATTTGAGATATTTCTTAAGGGATGGAATGTTTTTTTTCAGCACAACCTAAATGGGTCTCAATTTGGAAGTCAACCTCGAGGATCACTAGTAATATCAGAAATTGCATTAGTCTTCAAACTTTTAGGCAAGCGATTATGAGAAATCCCTTTTCCTCTCTCAATATTGAATTTTTTTTGCAACGGGTTGTAGAGTCACAGCTAAGACCCTTACTTGACAGTTGGTTTAGTTACAATAAAATCAAAGTAAAAGGGGAAAATGTTTAGAAAACCACTTTCATTACTAATTGTGATACCATGCCTTACAAATGTCGTCTTTTTAGCTTACTTGATATAGGTACTGCTTTTAAAAAAACTATGCACATGACTCTCGATGAATTGGTGAGTCTCCATCTCTATCTTGATGAGCTAATTGCGCATGTCAAGGGAATGATGATTACATCAGATTTCTAGGTGATCAATCGTTTCCAAATTTCTTTTGTCTTGGATACTAATTTTTATATCTCAAAATATTTACAGGAGCAATTGTTTCCCTACATCACTGACAACCCTCGCTTGAAATATTGCAAGGAACCAACATGAAAAGTTCTAATGCTATCTGGTTTTGCTGTATACTAGTAGCCTAGCTTTGCTTTCAATTTTTGTGCTTCTTTTATAGGCTTACAGTACCTTGATTTCTTCCTTCTAAGTTAAAGTTTTCCTTCCTTGTTGTTTTTCAAATTGAGTCTTTTACTGTTGTTGTTTCAATTCCCGCAATATTACTTATGTTGCGATTTTTGTCTTTATCATCTTTTAGTGTTTGGTCAAGATAGAATGTTGGATCAATTCTACCACAGTGACACTCCTACGAAGCATTCTTAGTCAATAACAATCAATCTTACACAATTGTTATGATATCCCCTCTGAAGGACCCTTGAAATTGTTATATATTTCCACTATTGTCTTGTAAAGAAATTGGTTATTTCCCGCTTCTTCTTTCAATTTCTTCATCCATTGAGAAATAAAAGAGAAGAACCATCAATTTTTCTCCTTGAGATAAGAGTCAATTCTAGATGAATAATTGTGCATACAGGAGTAAACCCCCTCATACTTAACATTTTTCATAAGTTATTCCCAAATTCTTGGTCATTTTTCCATTAAATTCGCTCACTTCCCCCTGTTGCATAATTATTCCGATTACATCTTCTAAAATTACTGTTCTTGGTCTGTGAAACCATGAGTTATGAGTTCTAAATTTGTTGGAAAAAAAATTCCTGTGGCATCGCCAATTTGTTGACGATTAAAAATTGTCAACGAAGTTTCACCCGCAAAGTATTTCTAAAGCTTATTATTATAAAAACTAAATAATACTAGTAGGTGGGACCCCCTTGAACTATTGGAGAGCAGATATATTCATTTTTTATGTTGAGATGATGTGCAACACGACTCACATGGTTGATGAAGATCTTGTTGGTATTGGCTATGAATTGAGCTTATGAAGGGTTGATTCTTTATGTTACTATAGTCTATGCTATTCATTAATGTCATTACTCTCTGTTCTTATCACACCTGCATAAAAAACATGTTAGTGAAATTGTATGAGAGGCAAAATACTATAACAAATGCAAAGAAAAGAGAACTAGTTCAGAAATACCACATGTGAATAATTTGAAAGAAATGAGAAACAATTGCTAGGGGAAGATTTTAAAGCTATCCTAACTATACTACATGCATGAAAATACTTGATGATTATTGATAAACCCTGGCTAGCAAGTAAATGGTTATGAAATTGTGATTGGATTACATGTTTAATATGCATATGGTTGAAATGTTGGGGGCGCATTTGGCAAGGTGATAGTATTAATGGTTATGCAATGGTTAATTGAATTATGTGGCCAATCCACATATGGTATATTTGGATAGATGGAACAACGGTGGCTTGTTTGACAAGGTGGTGAACGTTGATGGTTATGTGATTTTGTTTGAGTTATATGATGTGAAATGGGATATGGTGATCACGCTACTAGATTTTAATGTGGTGATGGTTTTGATACATGTTTGATTAGTCGTGTTAATGGAGAATTTGTTGGCATGTACTGTTGAGTTAATGAGATGTGGGTGGAGGTGATATGCATTTACTGCATGTCACCTTTACTCTTCCTGTTGGTCGCTAACCTAGTTAGGATATTGTTCGATCTTGTTGCTTTGTTATGCTCTGAAATTTTAGAAAGGGAGGAACCGCTCAGCCAACTCTCGTTTTAAGGAATTTGATTAACAGGTATGTCCTTTTTCTGGCCATTAGTGACTTCTCTCTAGTTATGAAATGATTACTGGCTCAGGTGTATGGGTTTGTGTTTTTCTTGAGCATTGCAACTATGTGAAATTTTGGTTCTTGAATGAAGAGTGGATGGTTCTTCCTGTAATATTTTTGAGTTCGTAGAGGTTATTGGTCTTCCTGGTGATAGCTCTCTGTTACCACTACTGGTTTAGTTGGAGTTTTTTTTAATGTCTTGGGTGGATAGATATCTTTATGCACTATCACTAAATCTAGTCTCTGTCTTTCTTGGGTTTAATGGTTGAAGGTTTTTTGCGTCACTATGTTGTGTTTCACTTCGGCATTGGTTCTTTCCACTGCTAAGGGTCACAAAGTGAGTGTTCTATTCTTAACTCGACCTTGTTTTCACCTCAGTAATGTGGTAGTTTGGACGAAGAACACGAGGGTTATACCCTGCATGCATTAAATAAATTGCGTGGTCGAATGAGAGCCTCACCCCTTTTTTGGCCCCCTGCCATGGATTTTTACCTATCTGCAAGTGAATCATGTCGCTCTCTGTGTGCACACCCTTGTCCTTGAAAGTTCATCCATTATGAGGATTTGGCTTTGTTCCCTGGTGTTGGATACAGAGTAGACCCTTAACCGTCCAGTCTCAAATTTTGCAAAGGATATTGTATTGCCTGTCAAGTTGCTACAGGTTATCATGGATCGAATGTATGGTCGATTACTTGTGAATACGAATTCGCCCAGTTGGTCATATGGAAGTCATGTTTTTTTAGAATTTAGTTATTGCATATGTGATGATAAGGATAAGCCCTTCGTTTCTAATTGCACTTTCAAAAGATACAACAACCCTCCTTATGTTAATCGGTTAGTATTGTTATTGGAAAGGGCCTCTGCCCAAATTCAATTGGATGTGTGGGTATGCATAGCTACCACAACTTGTTCATTTTATTGTTTTTCTACAACAATGGTGAATTGTTTGGTTGATATACAGTTACTAGTATTTGCACTAATAATTTTCGGATGATAGCTGTCATTGGTTACAAATGCTTGGTGTTGCTCATGCATGTCACCTTGTGTGTATGGTATTTTTCAAAATGAAATATTGAGCATGGAAACTATGGTTTTCTTGGGGCCAAATGATTATTGGACTGGGTAACTATAGAAAGTATATCCACTACATATGTGTGCTTGTTGGTTGTATAGACATGAGTGTGCATTGCATAGTCGATAAGCATTACTACAATGCATTTCCTTATCCCTACTGTCATAGGCTTGAACAAAAGGCCATCGATAATCTCGGTTTCACTCTGCATACTTGCTGAGATTATGAAGAACAACTTGAAAGAGCTGGTCTTCCCCACGGAGAATTAGTCAGACAGAGAGACATGTCCACTTTCTTACATATAGTACAAGATATGAACAATCGTATGATATCATTTGAGTGGAAGGGTATTGTATCCCCTCTCACCCCTGGAGCTTCATCCTCTTATGCACCCCCTTATAGAAATCCAGTTGAAAAAAAATTTCAGCCTAACACTGTCCTACCTCGAAGTTGGTGTAATGTTTACAAGGAGAACCATGAAGAAACCACATGTGAGGTAAAGAAGACTACCAGAGATAAGATCTTTGGTAAAAGACCAGAAGCTACTATCATTGTCCTATACTTTGCAGAGGATGTCATGGTTATTAACACTAGGAACAATGCCTATGCTCGCAAGGGTAAATTTGATCCTCCTCATAGCTCTTCTAGGCTAAGCTCCTCCTCAACCGCTACTACGTCCTAGGTTCCTAAAATTCCTAAGAGTCAAAGAATCACTCCCCCTCCTCCCTCTTCTAAATACAATATATTGAATCAATTGGCTAACATCAAGGTAGATGCAACCCTCCTAGACATGGTTGTCGTCCCTTAACAACAGATGCATCTGAAACAATTCATGGAAGGAAAAGCTTCCATTGTAGCCAATCTTTCTGAAGAGGTAGATGAAGATGATTCTTTTGTAAATAAAGCAGGTGTACAAAAATTTAGATACCCTATAAAAAAACCCCTTTTTATATTTCTATAAAGATCATGGATAATATTTCCCATTGTTGCCTCATTGATGGTGGTTCAGGCCCAAGTGTCATGTCAAAAATTATTATGGAAGAGATAGGCTTGTCATGTACAAATGAAAATTCCAGAAGAATTCTCTCCTATAATAGTCTATAAAAAACAACCATAGGAGAGATTAAAGATGTAACCTTGATTTTATGAGCTCATCCTGAGGTAAGGACAACCCTCAACATTCAGGTGATTGATTGCCTGTGAGAAATTATTCAATTATCTTGGGGAGAGATTGGAAAACCCTAACAGGTGGATACCTCTCACTTGGCGAGACACATTTATCCATTCCTCGGAATGGTAAGAATATTATAGTCCTTAGAGAAGGAATAATTTCACCCTACATAGAGAGTATTCCACAATCTAGCGTAAACTATATAGAAGAAGAAGTAGGAGTGTATTCCATCTTTGCTGAAGAAGATAATATTCCTTTGGAAGGAATTGATTCATATGATGAATTATGGCATATGCACTTTGAGGGTTCACACTCTAACAAATATAACGAGGCTGGTATTATCCTAGTTTCCCTTGTAGGAAAAATTCATAATCTGTCATACATGTTGGAGTTTGCTTGTTCAAACAATGCCGTTGAATTCGAAGCATTGTTGTTAGGCATTGAGAACGCCCTTAATATTCGTTGTGGTCACATTTCAGTTTTCAAAAATTCTAAGTTTGTTGTGAACTTGATACGTAAGACATTCTCTCCTAGAAACAAGCTGATGGAACAATACTCTTAAACTATTTGGGAACTTGTCTTGAACCTTCTATATTTCAACATCACTCATGTTAAGAAGGAGTTGAATTCAATAGTTGATCGGTTAGTTTTCTTTGCAACCTCTCTTACTCAACAACTCTTACCTCACTGGCCTAATTGTGCTTTCCAATCTTTTCATCTTCCATAAATTTCTGAAAATGAAGAATTATGGAAGGCCATCCCTAATGATGAAAGGATTTTTGCTGTCATTCAAAATGAACCTCTCGAGCCCGAGGAGATTATATCTATAGAAAATAATAATATTCTTGAGGGCTTGAATCCTCTTGAGAGTTTGTTTTCTTTGAGTGTTGTAGGCAATAAAGAAAAAAGAAAAGAAAATGAGTTACATAAGAAGGTGATTGAAACCATCCTCCTAAATATTAGGACATTTGAACCTTCAACCAATGTTGAAATAAAGGTCCAATGTTCTGGTAAAGAAGAGAGAAGGTCCACCAAACTACTTGGTGAATCTGAAAAGTTTTTTTCTTGGTCTTATGAGGATCTTCGTGGTTTTGATCCTGGTCTTATTCAACATATCATGAAACTAGCTAGGAAAAAACAAGAATGTGTTAGCTCTGCACCGGAAGCACCCTTTCGAATAGATTTGAGAGATTTCTTAAGGGATGGAATGTTTTTTCCATCACACCCTGAATGGATCTCAATTTGGAAGTCTTCCTCGGGGACCACTGGTAATATTGGAACTTGTATTAGTCTTCGAACTTTCAGGCAAGTGATTATGAGAAATCCCTTTTCCTCTCTCAATATTGAAATGTTTTTGCAACAGGTTGTAGAGTCACAGCTAAGACCCTTACTTGATAGTTTGTTTGGTTACAATAAATCAAAGTAAAAGGGGAAAATGTTCCCAAAACCACTTTCATTACTAATTGTGATACCATGCCTTACAAATGTCGGCTTTTTAGCTTACTTGATATAGGTACTGCTTTTAAAAAAACTATGCACATGACTCTCGATGAATTGGTCAGTCTCCATCACTATATTGATGAGATAATTGTGTGTGTCAAGGGAATGATTATTACGTCATATTTCCAAGTGATCGGTCCTTTCCAAATTTTTTTTGTCTTGGATATTAATTCTTATATATCAAAATATTTACAGGAGAAACTGTTTCCCTACGACACTTACAACCCTCGCTTGAAATATTGCGAGGAACCAACATGAAAAGTTCTAATGTTGTCTGGTTTTGTTGTATAATAGTTGCCTAGCTTTGCTTTCATTTTTTGTGTTTCTTTTCTACACCTACAGTACCTTGATTTCTGCCTTCTAAGTTAAAGTTTTTCTTGTTGTTTTTCAAATTGAGTCTTTTACTACTGCTGTTTTAATTCCTGCATTATTACTTATGTTGTAATTTTTGTCTTTATCATATTTTAGTGTTTGGTCAAGATAGATTGTTGGATCAATTCTGCCACAGTGACACTCCTGCGAAGCATTGCTAGTCAATAACAATCAAGCTTACACAATTGTTATGATGTCCCCTCTGAAGAACCCTTGAAATTGTTATATATTTCCACTGTTGTCTTGTAAAGAAATTGGTTATTTCCCACTTCTTCTTTCCATTTCTTCATCCATTGAGAAATAAAAGAGAAGAACCATCAATTTTTATCCTTGAGATAAGAGCCGATTATGGATGAATAATTGTGTATACAGGAGTAAACTCCCTCATACTTAACATTTTTCATAAGTTATTCCCAAATTCCCAGTCATTTTTCTATTAAATCCGCTCACTTCCCCCTGTTGCACAATTATTCTGGTTACGTCTTCTAAAATTATTGTTCTTGGTCTATGAAACCATGAGTTCTGAGTTCTAAATTTGTTGGAAAAAAAAATTCCCGTGGAGTCGCCAGTTTGTTGACGATTAAAAATTGTCAACGAAGTTTTGCTCACAAAGTATTGCTAAAGCTTATTATTATAAAAACTAAATAATACTAGTAGGTGGGACCCCCTTGAACTATTGGACAACAGATCTATTCATCTTTTATGTTGAGATGATGTGCGACATGGCTCACATGGCTGATGAAGATCTTGTTGGTATTGGTTATGAATTGAGCTTATGAAGGGTTGATTCCTTATGTTACTACAGTCTATGCTATTCATTAATGTCATTACTGTATGTTCTTATCACACCTGCATAAAAAACATGTTAGTGAAATTATATGAGAGGCAAAATACTATAACAAATGCAAAGTAAAGGGAACTAGTTTTGCAATACCACATGCGAATAATTTGAAGGAAATGAGAAACAATTGCTAGTGGGAGATTTTAAAGCTATCCTAACTATACTACATGCATGAAAAGACTTGACGATTATTGTTAAACCCTAGATAGCAAGTAAATGGTTATGAAATTGTGATTATATTACATGTTTAATATGCATATGGTTGAAATTTTGGCGGCGCATTTGGCAAGGTGATAGTATTAAAGGTTATGCAATGGTTAATTGAATTATGTGGTCGAAACACGTATGGTATATTTGGATAGATGGAACATTGGTGGCTCATTTGACAAGGTGTGGAACGTTGATGGTTAAGTGATTTTGTTTGATTTATATGAAGTGAAATGGGATATGGTGATCGCGCTACTGGATTTTAATGTGTGATGGTTTCGATACATGTTTGATTAGTCGTGTTAATAGAGAATTTTTCGGTATGTACTGTTGAGTTAATGGGATGTGGGTGGAGGCGACATGCATTTACTGCACGTCACCTTTACTCTTCCAGTTGGCCTCCACCCTAGTCGGGATATTGTTCGATCTTGATGTTTTTCTATGCTATGAAATTGTAGCAGGGAGGAACCGCTCGACCAACTCTCGTTTTAAGGAATTTGATTAAAATGTATGTCCTTTTTTTTGGCCATTCGTGACTTCTCTCTAGTTATGAAATGATTACTGGCTCATGTGTATGGGTTTGTGTTTTTCCTAAGCATTACAACTGTGTGAACTTTTGGTTCTTGAACGAAGAGTGGATGGTTCTTCTTGTAATATTCTTGAGTTCGTAGAGGTTATTGGTCTTCCTGGTGATAGTTGTTTGTTACCACTACTAGTTTAGTTGGAGGATTTTGTTTAATTCTTGGGTGGATAGATATCTTCATGCACTATTACTAAATCCAGTCTCTGTCTTTCTTGGGTTTAATGGTTGAAAGTTTTCTATGTCACTATGTTGTGTTTCACTTTGGCATTGGTTGTTTCCACCGCTAAGGGTCACGAAGTGAGTGTTTTGTTCTTAACTCGGCCCTGTCTTCACCTTAGTACTATGGTAGTTTGGACAAAGAACATGAGGGTTATACCCTGCATGCATTAAATAAATTTCCCGGTCGAATGAGAGCCTCACCCCTTTTTTCCCCCCTTGCCATGGATTGTGACGTGTCCACAAGTGAATCATGTCTCTCTCTTATGTGCACAACCTTGGCCTCAAAAGTTCCACCAATATGAGGAGTTGGCTATGTTCCCTAGTGTTGGCTACATAGTAGACCCTTAACCCTCCAGTCTCAAATTTTGTAAAGGAGATTGTCGTGCCTGTCAAGTTGCTATGGGTTATCATGGATTGAATGTATGATCGATTACTTGTGAATACGAATTCGACCAGTTGGTCGTATGGTAATCTTGTTGTTTTAGAATTTAGTTACTGCATCTGTGATGATAAGGATAAACCCTTCACTGCTAATTTCACTTTCAAAAGATACAACAACCCTCCTTATGTTAATCGCTTAGTATTGTTACTAGAAAGGGCCTCTGTCGTGATTCGATTGGATGCGTGGGTATGCATAGCTACCACATCTTGTTCGGTTGATTGATTTTCTACAATAGTGGTGAATTGTTCGGTTGATATACAGTCACTAGTATTTGCACTAATAATTTTCGGATGATAGCTGGCATTGGTTAAAAATTTTTGGTGTTACTCACACATGTCGCGTTTTGTGTATGGTATTTTGTAAAATGAAATATTGGGCATGGTAATTATGGTATTCTTGGGGCCAAATGATTATTGGACTGGGAAACTATAGAAATTATATCCATTGCATCTGTGTGCTTGTTGGTTGTATAGACGTGAGTGTGCACAACATAGTCGATCATGGTGTGACTAAATCAAAGAAATGTTATATTAAATCGATGGCTTAGCCGATATGTTCAATTATTACCATGACTGTGTGTTTGTTGTGCTAGGTGGAAATGTTGCACCATGGAGTTTTGTTACCTGTGCGTTGTGTGTGGTATGGATAGCTTGTTTTTCATACTCAGGGATACCCACAGAGTTTTAAGCATGTTGTTTATTGCAATCGACCACTAGTTAAAGAAGGCATGTTGTTAATGACAATCATGTTGAATAGGTGGCCCATCTTTTAAATCACATTGAATTGTTTTTCTTTTACAGTAGCAGAACTATATTGCCTGGGAAAATTACCCTGTGCATAGCTTATGTCTAATTGTTGGCTGTTGGTTGTATGATCAATTGTCATTTCAAGCGTGGAAATTTGGTCTTGATTATTTTGGTTACTGCATATATATGTTAACGAATATCATTGCATTTTGATGGGCTCTATTATAGTAATAGTGACTTCATTATTATTTTGAAAACATGACTTTTGAGTATAGTTGTGGATTGAAGAAATGCATGGGCAGTGGTTGATTTTGATAGTTACATATTGGAAATGTGTACTATTCGTAAATTGTTATAAAATGCAAGTATGTGGATGAAGGGAACAAAATCTCTTACAAATTGTGTGGAATACATATTGTCTTGTGGTGGCGTTGTGTTGGATATTTGATTATGAACAATGAACTAGTTAAATGCACATAAATTATTGTTTGGTCAAATGATTGATGGTTGATGCATCTCCTTTCACAGAATGTGTTATGGATCACTAAAATAATTTCATGAACAATAATTGTCCTTCTTCCCTTCCATTATTTCACTTTCTGCTAATTACAAACTCCCTCACCTCCCATGTTCCTTTTTCACTCCCTATTCTGAGATTGATTACAATCAAGAGAATTTCTTTGTTAAAATGGATGAAAGTGGCAGTATCTTATGTGGATTGGATTGAGGTTTTATTGGTTTGCTTTATAGTTGATTGTTATTGTCATTGAGAAGTGACCATGCTTCTCCCCTTTCATTATATCATATTTCACTCAATACAAACCCCTTACATATCCCAAAACCCTGTTTCACCCCCTACTCATTGATTAACAGTAAAACAATTTGTATGGATTGGATTGTGTGAGTCTGATACATTTTGAGCCAAATCTATTTCATATTTTTAAGAGTTGCCATGTATGGCTATTTAAAAGACTATTTGCTAATCGATCACACATGCAGGATGAGTTTTGTTAGTTCAGGAAGCCATGGATGAGTAAACAGAGGTAGAGATAATTGGAACCTAGGCCCAATTGTTATCCATACATTTTGAAGTTGATTCAAAAGAGCTTGGCCAATTGTTTCATGCTAGATTCTTCAATTGGATTGGGCAGGGAATAGTCCAACCTAGGCCTAAAAGGCCTCCTTTCCAAGCCCCGCAAGCACCCGGTATCCTTGTACCTCCTCATAATTCATTACAACCCAAGGTCCCTGAAAATGATGGATGGTAGGAGATTGTCTACCCAACAGTATCCCAACATCGTGGCCGGCCCAACTTGTCTTTGCCTCCTCCTCCACTAGTTAACCCCATTTCCCAAGCTTCTCCTAACCACTCAACAATCCAATCCTCCCATGTTAGCAATAGATTGAAGACTGAAGCCCACCATGCACTTGATAAAGGAAAATACACTGCTACCCCTTCCTCACCCTCCAATGACTCTAAAAAATCCGTGTCTTACTGGATGCATTTGAGAGACGAATGTTCCCACGTGATCAACAAGATTAGTCCTAAGGGCTCTGCATAGCCAAAGGAAAACTCAGGAAAATCAAGAGGTGACAACAACAATCAAATAAGTGTTGCATCACAGACTGGGAAATATGGCTTTTGAGTTTTTATTATATCTATTGTTTTACGACAGTTGACTTCAGGGATCTTTGGACAACATGTTTATTTTGGATATATGAGTATTATTTTTGAAATAATTTCAAATTTCATAAGTTTAAATTTCCAAAAGTAAATATGTTGATGGGAGGCACAAGGAGGTATGTTTTGCTTAACTAATGGTTATGTTATGATTGTTATGATTTTTATGAACTAAAGGGAGTCACAAGGGGTCCCACCTACTAGTTATTATTTATTTATGACCCTTACTATAATTATTACTCTTCCCCCTAACTAAAGTTAGTTGATTCTTTTAATTAACTTAACTAATGAATTGGTTCAGCTTCTTCAACGAATTTTAATTTGTTAAAAGAAAAAGGAAATGGAGGAACAAGAGGAGGAGAGAAGCAGAAGCATGCTAAGGTTTGCTCTTTGAGTTTGTGTTGAGATAGTTCAGTTTTCATTCATTCATATATTCATCAAAGCCTAATTATATTTTGTGATAGCAGGGTCTTATTGTAGACAACAATATTTAGGGTTGAATCAAATCATTCAGACACTTGTTTTTCAGAGGTGTTGATCTATGTTTGATAGTCTGTGTAGACTTTTCTGTTTGTGAATTAATTTTCATGACTGATAAAGGCTATTGTGCAGAGTCGAGTGGGAAGCAATATGTGGCAAGCTGATCCAACTTTTAGAGTTTAGTTTTGGTTTTCTGTCAGAAGTCTTTTTGTATGTTCCATCGGGGATGTCTAAGTTTGACTTTGGTCCAATATTTCTGTATGAGATTTTGTAATGAAAATGACTCTTTGGTGAATTGGAATGAAATAAAGGATTTCTTTATGTCTCATCTATCTTTATTATCATCTTGGTGTCTTTACTTATGCTCTTACATTTATTTCAGCAACTGTTATATTAAAAAAATTACATAAAAACTGAATTTTCAGCAAGCTTTTTGTTGATTAAATACTAGCATAAGCACTTGTAATTAATACTTGTGAGTTAGGATGTTATTTTTGTTGGCTATAAACATAGGGTGATATTCCCATCTACTTTTATTTAGCCAAGTAAAGTCTGAAAATTCTTGAGTAAGATCAATTCATATCTTTTCCTCAACCGGCATGATGCCTTCATCTGAGTATTTACTGAATCGATTTCCATTTCTTTGCCTTTGGTTATTCCTTCGAAGAATATTTGGGATCTCAAATCCAGAGGATTTTCGATGGACGACCATCTGGAGTCACTGCATGAGCTTCCTTGCGCCACTGCTTGAATGTAGGAGGTGCCTCGTGGCCCTCCATTGCCTGGGAGCATGGTTTTCCCCACCAGGGGAGGCTGAGTGTAACAGAGGGCCAAGAAGAAAACCTAACCCTATCACACAAAGTAAAAGCATTCGTCTTTGCATAAGGATATTAGAGCGCCAATTCTCTTTTGATCTTGATAGTAGTACTCTTTTAAAATTCTTTAATACGATCAAGTTATTCTCTCCTATTTCTTGTCGAGAAGACATGGATTCATTTATATATGATTAAGAAGATTGTGTATGTGATATTGATCAAGAATAAATTATGATGTTTAATCCCTCCTTCAATCTTTTCTTGTTGTAAAGAGACTTCTTGTTGTACATACAGATTATATTAGTTCATTGAAGACCATATCATTTCATAAATTCAAGCAATAAAGACCTAAGGTTTTCTTCCTAAGCATTCTCCTAATCCAAGACATTCAAGTTATATATTTTAGCCAAAGAGGAGTACCACCTCTCTAAAAACATAGGTTGATTCATATACTTGTGATTTTTTTGTTTCAGTCCTTAACAGATTCAAGTGTCAACAACACCATACAAAAATGGCCATCAAAAATAACACAAAACCCTATCATCAACGAAGCATGGAACCTATTACCTGGGTTTCTTACCTGGGAAGTTTGGAAGGAGTGAAACCACAGGGTATTTAAGCTCTAATCCTTTCCTCCAAAATATATTTGGAACAAGGTCCACACTTAAATCCAGGAAACGATTTTGGCCCATCCCCGGGGGGACAAAGACTGGCAAGGTAGCTTGTTCAAGCTATCAATAATCCAAGGCCTCAACCTTAGCGCCAACCTATCCTGCCTCATAAAGAAACCATCAATGGCCCCTCCAACCTTGTATTTTCAGTGGAACCCCCCCACAAAAATGTTTTTCAAGATGAACTTCGACGGTGCCTCAAATAGAAATCTGAGACATGCAGGGTATGGAGGAGTCTTCTGAACCAGGAATGGTAACATCTTGAGAATATATGGGGGTCAAATAGGGATAAATAATAACAACAAAGAGAAAATATAAGCAATGGAAGAAGGGCTCTGTGTAGCTGAGGCGCAAGGGTATGACAAGCTAATCATAGAAGGTGACTCCTAGATCGTGATCAATATGTTTACAGATTGCAACAAGGCTACCCAAATTCGAAAACCTCAAAATGTTGGTGTCTAGAGGCTAGCCTGGAATCCATTCAACACATGATGGCCTCCATTCCAGTAATCATCCCCAGACATGTGAAGCACTCAGTAAATAAACTTGCAGACTGGTTAGCTAATGAAAGCCTCAAGATCAATTACTAGTGGGACAAGCCCTAGAAACTACCAGAAGAGGAGGGTTTCACTCAAGCCTGCGCCACAATAGCAAGATAGGAAATTTACTCCTAGGATTATCTAGTTGCATATTGGTGGCCACCTACCTATTCCACTTAGACCCCCACCATTGCTTCTTTCAATTTTTTAGTTTTCGCACAGTTTACTATTTTTAGCAGTTTTTCGGGTCTTGAACTTCCGGAGCCGTTTTGAGGCCCTAAACGACATTTGTTTGGCATCAAACTTCCGATGAACATGAGTCTATTTTTCACTTCATATTCATTGTCAACAATTTTATTCCTCAGATAGATATTTCTAACGATGTATCATGTGCGTCAAACAGAGATAGTATGCCAAAGTTATGACCCCGAGAAATTGATGTACCAATTTACCCTGACATGGCCCATATTCTGGCGTTTCATCTCCTAGGGTTAGGTTTTTGGATGTTTGGGGTTTTCCCTTGTTTCTCAATAATATATAGGCCTTCGAGCCTCATTGTAACATAGAGGTCAGAGGCCAGTAGCCGCCACATCTCTTCTCAGAGATAAGCTATCAGCGCCCTAGCTAGTTTATTTCCATTTTGTCTGTAAGCATATTTCAGTCATTTTGTTATTAATGAAATGAAGTCTTATTTCTACTACATCTCTGGGTTTATGTGTATTTCGGTATTTCATTTTGTTCCTGCATAAATCTGGATCAGTAGTATCAGAGCGGTCTGCTCTTTCTTGATCTTTCTTTGCATGTTCCCAACGAGGTCGGGGTATAAGGAGTTAGGGCTCAATATGGTTGAACCTTTGCAAGATCAACCTCGCAAACCCCGAAGTCTGCCCATGGGGGAAGAAAATAAATATGAGGGAGCAGGAGATCCTATCAAAATGTTGCTCAAGGAGGCCCTCGAGAAACAAAGGAACGCGATGATGGATAAATTTTCCCAGATCCTTCAATGACTGCCCACTAGCATCACATCTACATCCAACAACACTCTTGAGGCACCACTCCTTTTAAGGTACAAGTAAAATTTGAAATTCCCATATTTGAGGGCCAAATAGATGATGATGTCGTAGATAAATGGTTGAATCTGTTAGAAGGATATTTCTCGGTTCATGACTTTTCTGACAGAGAAAAGATTATTTTTTCACTCCCCAAAACTGCCCCCCATGTTAAGGACTGGTGGGAAACCTACTAGGAGCAACAGGGCGAGGAGAACCCTCTTTGTTCTCAGTCACACTCACTTAGAATTCTTTTCGAGACACCATCAAGGAACAATATTATCCTGTGGGGAGCTATGAGGACAAATACATACAATGGACTACACTGCAACAACAAAGGGACCAAGATGTGCATGAGTTCACGAATCTGTTTCATACCCTACGCACAAATTTGGGCATCAAATATTCAGAGAAACATTTGGTGTTAAATTACCGTAGTTGTCTACACATATACATTCAGGAGGAAATGGAGTTCCTCGACATATCCTCTCTTGGTGCAACATACCGATATGCTACCAAGATTGAGCAGAAGTTCAAACAGAAGAAGCAAGACTTTGGGTCTGTGAATCAGAAGCAAGCAAAAGGTACCCCAAAAATGTAGAATAAAGGACCAAGCCAAGATAGGGTGGCCCAGGCCAACCCACCAAAGTTGCAAGAAAATAACAACACCACGAAGCCAAAAATGGAAATGGGGAAGTGGTGTGAGTTCCATAAGAGCTCCACTCACAACACAAGTGAGTGTCGGGCCAAGCAGTCACTGGTAGCCGAGTTGAAGGATTCTGAATTGAATGCATGCTCTGACTCTGAATCAGAACCTGATAAGGGGAATGATAGGGGGAAGCATATTATCGATGCAGAGCCCAACGCCATTGTTGTCACCACGAAGATCCAGAAGAAGGAACCAGAAGATCCAAAGGAGGCAGAGTGGCTCTTCCATTCCCAGATGTGGGTAAAGGGTTCCCCATTACAGTTCATTGTCGACTACGAGATCCAGAAGAACCTCATCTTAGTAGATTTCATGAAGCGGCTAGGATTTCCAACCAAAACACACCCAAAAACATACACCATCAGGTCGATGCACCAAGGACACGACCTCCACGTCAGCCAACAATGTCGCCTTCCCTACAACATCAAGCCCTTCATGGATGAGGTAATATGTGACATTGCTCCTCTTGATGTTTCTGATGTATTATTAGGCCAACCATACTTGTAGAAGCGACATGTTGTGTATGAGTCCAGGCATCGTGCTATTATTATTACTTTGGTCAATAAGATGTACAGGATACCAGAGATAGCATTGCCTACTTCCCTTTGTTTGGTTTCTACAAAACAATGCAGTAAGTTCATTTCCAAAACTAGGAAATTTGTTTTCTTGATGATCCTCTCTCAGGGAAAGAAGATCACTATGGCCACGACCTCTAGACAAGGCCTCTATGCATGACAACAACAAATGGATAATGTCGTGGAGGGGTACGAGGACATCTTCACCTCCCCCGTAGAGGTGCCTCTACACTACAAGGTCAAGTACCCCATCGATCTGACCCTAGGTGCGCCACTGCCCAATGGACCAATCTATCGGAAATCTATTCTAGAGAATGAATAAATCAAGAGGAAGATTCGGGATTTGTTGCAGAAAGATCACATACGGTCGATTTCATCACCCTATGGGAGCCCGATCGAGTTGGTGAAAAAGAAGGATGGAACTTGGAGACTTTTCATTGACTATCGGGTGTTGAAAAAGATCACTATCCAAAATAGGTACCCGATCCCACAGATTGATGACCTTCTGGACCAACTCAAGGGGGCGAAGTATTTCAACAAGATTGACTTGAATTCTAGGTATCACCAGGTACCAATCGAAGCCTATGATGTGTGGAAGACTACCTTCAAATCCAAGGAGGGCCTTTTCGAATGGTTGGTCATGCCTTTCGGGTTGACAAATGCCCCTGCAACCTTCATGAGGATAATGGACGACATCTTGAGACCATTCACCAACTCATTTGTAGTGGTGTACTTGGATGACATTCTGATCTTCAGCCAGACTTGGGAAGAGTACCTCCACCACATCCGACAGGTCCTCTAAACACTGCGAAAACACAAGTTCTGTGCCAATTTGGAGAAGTGAATTTTTCGCATGACCCAGGTTTAGTATCTGGGATACATTATTGATGAGCGGGGGGTGCATGTGAATGTATCCAAGATCCAAGTCATTCGGGATTGTCCAACCCCAACCACCCTAATAGAGCTCTGCAAAATTTTGGGTCTTGCCAATTTCTACCATAGGTTTGTGTTGGGATTCTCTCATATCACTTGGCCCTTGAGTCAAGTCACCAAGGGAAGAGAAAAAGAAAAATTCTTTTGGTATGAATCTCAACAAAAGGCATTCGTAGAGTTGAAGCATCACCTCTGCTCTGCACCTTCTCTGCTCTGCACCAGTGCTCACATTACCAGACTTACAACAACCATTTGAGATCAAGATAGATGCCTCTAACTATGCTATTGGGGAAGTCCTTACTCAACGGGGGCATCCAATGGAATATCACAGTGAGAAACTTTTCGACACAGTCCGAAAGTATCCCACTTATGACAAAGAGATGTATTCCATTGTGCAGGCTTGCCAAAAATGGAAGCATTACATTTTGGGAAAGGAAATGGTCATACAAACAGACCATCGACCCCCACAGTTCATACATACACAAGGGAAGTTACAGAACAATCGCCATTAGAAGTGGTCCACATACCTGCACCAGTTTCATTTGAACATTAAGTACAAGAAAGGAAACACCAATAATGTTGCAGACTACCTCAGCCAACCACCTATCATGGCGCTAACCACTGTGCTCAAATCTTGTGGGAATGAGACTTTCGATTGGTCGCTTCTCTACAAAAGTGATCCAGAATTTGACCACACATACAATATGCTCTTGGAGGGTAAGAAAGTTCCCAATTTTCACCTCCAGTATGACCTGGTATGTCACCTGGGACACCTTTGTGTTCCTTCAAGTGAGCATGCCAAGATTATTTGGGAGGGGCACTACAGTCGGGTCGTTGGATATTTCGGGGTTTAGAAAACTGTGGCAGTAGTGCAAAAGTATTTCTATTGGCCAAACCTTCAACAGGATGTCTGGAAGTACATCAAGTCCTGCACTGCCTGCACCATTGCCAAACCGACCATCAAGAAGAAAGGCTTTTATACTCCGCTGCCTACCCCTAGTCGAACTTGGGAATCCATCTCCATGGATTACATGTTGGGCCTTCCTTCTACTAAGCATGGAAATGACTGTGTTTTTGTGGTCATCGACAGATTCTTGAAGATGTCCATTATGATGGCCTGGAAGAAGAATATCACAGCAAAATCCACTGCTAAACTCTTCCTTGAAAGAGTGTGGGTACACTTTGGTATCCCATAGTCTATCATCTCAGATCAGGATAGTAGGTTCCTCAGTACATTTTGGTCCAGTCTTTGGTCGATGCTAGACACAAAGTTCACCAAGTCCACGGCTTTCCATCCGCAAACTGATGGCCAGACAGAGGTTGTCAACCGGATGATCATACACATTATGTGCATGTACAACTCAAAGCATATACACACATCGGATGAGAGCCTCTCTATGTACAACCCACCTACAAATGGGCTCTCCATAGCTCAACCAGCCATAATCCCTTTCAGGTGGGCTTGGGATTCCAGCCACTATGTCCCATTTACATGCCATTTATGGCTACTTAGGTAGATTCAGCTCATGTCTAGTCTAAGGCTAACAAGGAAAACAAATTCATTGAGCGCATTCAACACATCCGCCAATAGGTTCATGGCATCTTGGACAAAGAGAATTCTAAGAACAATCAATGACATGATCAACATCGAGTACTACACAACTTCCAGTTGGGTGACAAAATGTGGCTACATTTGCAAAAGGAGAGTGTTGGTGTCCAGGTATGAACGATTTATTCACCCCTTTTCCTACATTAATTTATCAATCTGGGTGCGTATTCTTTCAAGGCAACATGCAAGGTATATGTAGGGGTAAGAGCACAATTCGTTCTAGCCAAGGGTTCACGATTAAGATTCAAAACATTGATGTGAAACTAGATTGATTACAACTTCCAAAAAGCAATCATAAGAATTAAAACACTGTAACAGTAAGCATAACTAATAAATAATACACACGGAAAGATGAAACACCTGATCAAAAGAGCAGGCCCAGTCTCTGATCAGGGTTGCATTAGTCACAGTGAAGATTAAGACAACAAAATAGATGATGCTCTATAAATCTTAAAAGGGTTATTACAATATCAATGGGGGCATCCCCCGTTAAATGAATAAATTGTCTTTTATACATGGAGAGGGAGAAAAACCTCTTTCCCCAAAACATGGTAACCGTATCCCCAAAAATATACATTAGTTGGAACGACACTAATACCAGATAGACAAGATCAGCGAGATGCCCAAGAATGGTTCAGGGATCTACGAATCCAGCTGTGTGGCCTCCTTATGGCTTGGTCATTGCTGTGAATAGAGAATCTGTTGCGAGATACTGAAGCCTTGGTTCCTGTTCTCCAGAAGTTGCGGTCAAACATTCATTTTAGTGTTGCGAATAGGAAAAACTCCGCGACTTTATTTCATTAATAAAATATTCCAATAGACAAGGCAGGGGTATTTACCTTACAGNTTTAGCATAGTAAACATAGGTAAATAAGTGCAAAAAGGTCAAAAAGGGTAATGGAAATGTAGCAGAAAGATAGCCAGATTTGGTGCCCAACATCTCCCCCCAACTAGCCTTCTACATGCCCTCATGCAGTTCGCCGCCTTCGCAGGTCTAGATTTCGCTGACTGTTGGCTTCCTAAAAATGGGCGAGATCATATTCTTCGGCCATCTCTGTCCCTGAAACTTTAAAGCCATCTGAAAGGAGGACTTCTTCCCACCAATATTCATAGACGATATACGCTGGAATGTAATTTTCTACTGGAAACCAAATAGTGGGAAAATGAAACCAGAGTCCCATCCATTGGACCCCGTATGTTCAGACACATGCCACATATCTGGGCACTCTGGGGAGCACTCATGCAAAATTTGGTGCCCCAAAAGGCTCCCTGTTCTGGACAGCTGTAGCTAACTGTTGATAGGTGAGATCAACCGTCTGTCAACTGGAAGAGTGGAACCGTCCGGGGTTGTCTAATAACCCAAGCCATTTGGAATGAACCACCCTGACGATTTTAGCGACTCCGTTAGCCGATCTAAGGTCCTAAGAAAACAAAAACAAAAAAAGGAAAACTAATCTACAATAACTAATCTAACTAAAAACAAATAAAACAAACTAATAAACTAATCTAACTAAAACTAACTATTAAACAAACTAAACTAAAACTAATTATTAAAACAAACTAAACTAATCTAACTATTTTATATATACAATCTACTAACTACTACTATACTAACTCTAACTAATTAACTATCTAACTACTAATTGAAATATAACTTATTCACAAAACATGTACAATATCTACAATTTACAGATTTAAATAAAACCTGAAAAACTCATTTATGTTCTTCCCTAATAACAGAAAAATATATTTTTTGTTGATTTTATGATTTTATGAACAAGAAATAAAACAGAACTAACTAAACTAAATCACTAATCTAAACTACAAATATATCTAACTAAAATACTAATATTATACTAATAAATTAATAAATTACAAACTGACCTGGAGGAATGCTCCAGATTTGCCCTGTGTATGATGATTGTTTTAGCTGATCGGAGGGAGGAAACCCACACCGAATTATCCAGGAGCTTCTCGTAAACGATAGCTGCAGTGCTCTTCAAGTGTGATTACAGGACAAACAAGACATAAAAATCACAACAATCATATGATTTATAAATATCCACAGTTAGATAAACCCGTATGCAAAGACTTATACAAAATAATTCAATTGATGAAGAAGAGAAATCTGTCATTCATTAACTGAATAAAGTAATTGTTGTGTTTTTAAATGTTGAAAGAAATCAGACATGGATCATATTAATTAAATCACATCATTCTGCAAAAGACTATGATAGAAAAAGTAGTCTATAATCAATTGCTAATGACATGCATACACTTGAAACAAAAAAATGATATTATGAAAGCGAAAGTTGTAGCAGAACATCAACTTTTGTCTCAGTTTGTATTAGGAATCCATAGCCTGGTTCTCCCACAAGTGAGGATGATCCTTATTACAAAAAATAATAAGTATTTATAGGTTTTCCACAGGGTAAAACCTCCATGTGGAAGTTATCAAAACTGTTTACATAAATCTGGGTAGATATCCCCAGTTTAACTAAACTAGGAACCTACAATAAAACTAAAATACACAAATATTCCCCTAGTCTGTCCAACATATCCCATGCAATTCGAATTTACCTGAAAAGGGTAAAAAATGGACAAGTTAGAAGGATCCTTTATTAATAAAATAATAAAAATCTAATTCTATAGACTAGCTACAGAATCTGGTGATTCTGTAGCTGGTCTAAATAAGACACAAAATCAACATTAAAATCAATTGAAAATCTTTTAAAGAATTAAATTCAATTAACATCCAATAACTATTTGAAAATGAATCATTGAAGTTGAATTTGTTATGCCATTCAAGATCAAACAGGATCATGATCAATCAAATGATCATTGAAATATGCGTACTCTATTTCTTTTGTTACCACAAAATCGAACAAACATAATCATAATTAACAGTTGTGAAATCGTTTGAGACCAATTTGAAACCAATATAATCAAAACAAATCGTAGGCAATTGTTATGCTGCCTTATCAACAGGAGATATGATTGAATTTAACGAGGTCATTTTCAAATTGTTATAACTATATTGACATAGCAAACAATTCATGCCACGAGTGGATCGACTCAAGCTGGCGCGAAAATCAATTCAAAAGAAATCACAACAGGATCAATTAATTGATAACATAATTTGTAAGAATTATCCGATCATTTGTTATTACAAATTGGGCAAACAAGATCGATTGACTCTAATCAAAATCGTTCCATTCAAACGAATTATAACCGATTTTGACCAATTCGTTTAGCAAATTTAAAATCAAACAGAGCAACAATTATAATCTGAATCCAACTCATAAAACAATCTTGCCAACTCAAGATATGGGATAATCCAATCAGAATAAGAGCAAATTGAACAGTTAATGTTTTAACATAGTTATTACGAATCAAAACCGTTCCACGATTCGGGCGCATTTGCACAGGCTTAAATGAGAGCATTGTTTTCATACGAAACAGAGTAATTCTTTCCAAATTGAAACCGAACAGAGTTGTGTTCCTGTTCTTAGAAGATTACATGACACAACATATTACAAGATCATAACAACCAAACACATTGAAATCGTTTTCCAATCACAACATATGAACTATAACGAAATCAAATCCAAACATGATCATATTCTAAATTGAGCATGAAAAACTTTTTGTTCAGAGTAGATACAAAACGAATTCAATTGAAAGAAAACCATCAATTTCGTTAACTCAATCAGTCAAACGAACAAATCAAATCCAAATGAAGACCATTTGAATCCAATAAAAATCTATCAATGGCTATACTGGGAAAGATCAACTCATGTATCTAAAACGAAATTCCATTTATTTTTAGCAAAGCGAAAAATATACAGGATGAACACATTATGATAGAGCCATTTCGAAATATAAACAGAGCTATTCGAAAATCAAATTCCAATCACTATATTAATCATGGTCACCGACAAAGCTAAAACGATATCAAAATCCATACCTGTATGGCAAGCAGAAGGCTTGGTCACGACAATTTGAAGTTGATAACGGCTATGGTCGATTCAACATTTTTGAAAACGACGGAGCCAGTTGTATTCTGCTTTTTATCAGTTGCTTGGAGTTGGTCTCTTTGGCTGGTCAACATTGCAACTCGAATTTCCAGAGATTGAATTTTCGATTGGAGTAGAGGAACATCGATGTGGTATCGTTCCAACCACAAATCACATTGGTCACAAGACGACTGTGTGGGCTTCGAAAGAGTGGGCGAGGGTTTGGGCATATTGATGAGGGTTTCGTTAGGCAATTTAATCTCGGGGTAATTGGGATCGTTCCTTAAGAAGGGGGGAAGATTCGTCACGAAATCATAAGGTGGTTTGGGGCCTAAACCCTGTGAGTAAGGGTATTCATTGGCTAGAAAACGTTCTACGTCAGAATCCGAATCCTCACTAAGGATTATAGGATTTGACTCAGCAGAGGGTTTAGGTTTGTTCCTAGCCATTCTCGAAATAAGCCGAGCATCCTTTTTACCCTTGGTATTAGCAGTAGGGTTTGCCTTAGCATTTTTTCTCATAGGTTTATTTGTAGCCTCGGCCTTCTCAGTTCCAACGTCTAGTAAGTCAATAGCACGGTCGACTGAAGGCTTAGGAGAGGGCAATAGGATATGGAAGGGCACGGGTGGCCCGACCTTGGTTTCACTTACCACAGGCTTGTCAACCTGGACAGGGTTTGTGTCATCAAAACCATTCTGAGCGATGAAATCTCTCCAACAATCCCCATGTAGAATTAAATAATGAATAATGATAAGTTTAATAAGTCCATGGTGGAATATGCTATTGTCAGCCTTCTCCCTTTTAAACCTTTTCGACATTTTATATAGGCTACGCTGAAAGTAAAAGGGCATATTCAACGGGTATCTTATAAAATTCATTAACAAACGCAGGTGGTAGAGAAACACGAGTCCATATCGACCTTCATAGGTCACGAATTTCTTGACCACCATCAAAATATCGTTCCATCATGGTTTAAGCGCAGATATTGGCATACCTATGTCACAAGAAGTGACTTTGCGCGAGAGGAACAGTAGTGGACAGGGCACCTCTTCGACCTTAGAATTTTTGAGCCAACGCTGTCCCGAGGATGGTAACCCTGTAGTAGAGCTGATAAAATCCTCATTGATTTCCAACTGGATGTCACCCACCTTGGCTCTACAACCATCAAAAGTCAGAGCGAACTGCTGTGCCACAACTAGATTAAAACCCTCAAATTGTTGTACAAAGGTGAGCCATCCGTTATCTTCCAAATCCTTCCGGGCATTGTCAAATAACAACAAGGATTGGTTTCCGTTTATCTCGATTCGCATGACTAGTGTCATGGAGCTGAGCACACGGTAAGCCCAGGGTTTGGATCATAACACACACAGGAGCAAAATGCACGAAGGGTTACCCGAGCCAACAGAGGTAAACGAGGAATAAGGGATAGGCATAAATGCCATCGTGCGAAGGTGGTGGATTTTATCTCTGCCATGCAAAATAGTTATTGCCAAAGTACAACCGCCGGCTTATAGCTGTTCTACCCATTATAGCATGGTTCAACAGTCATGTCACTTGGACGACCAATGAATCCAATGGTAAGTGTATAAACCAACGCGTGCAATCACCGTTGCCAAAGTTTTAAACCATCAATCATTCACTTTGAAACCCATACCAAATATTTAACCATGCGCCAATGCATCAGCTCATATCAATAGTTTAACCAATGTGCCGATGGGTCTTTATATAATCAATATACCAATAGTTATGAAAACATAAACATAGGCATTATATTAAAAGATATATGTGAAGGATTTAATCATAACCCCTATGTATTTTCATGAAACCAACGGTCAAGTAGGTCAAATAAAATTTAAATCCAAATGCCAATGCATTACAAACTCAATGAAACCAAGTCACACAATCAATACAAGAATGTTCAATGAGTATAGTTAGAAAGTCCTGCCAGTTACATAACGATAAGTGAAATGTAAGCGCAATAGGCATATTGACAAGAAGGATCATGACAGTTCAAAAAATCATTTCAATGTGACTTCGAAAGACTAAGTTTTCACGCTTACAGTCGTGAAAAAAAAATGAAGGCAAGTGTGCAAATGTCGAGAAAAATAAAGGTGTCATTTATTAAAAATTGCAACGAAAAATTGATGTTTGCAAAACATTGGTGTAGGCAGCTTATATGATAGCAGAAAAATGCGGATTGGCTGCCAACACTAACATCATCCACCTTTTCTGACAACAATCAAGGGCCTCTTCATGAAATGTGACTATTTTCTTAACACAAAGATCAAGGCACCAATTTTGTGTCCTCAACATTCTGTCTCTATTCCTCTCAATTCCCAAAAAGGAGTTGTGTTTAGTGAACATGGTGACTGACCTCTTAGGTTGTCCCTTACTATAAATGGCTTTGTAACCTGATTAGATTCAAATGTGTTAAAAGCCTTCTTCCAACTGATTTGGTTGAAAGTGTAAGAGGTGAGGGCCCTTAAATGAATGTCTCCCACATATGGGACTGGATTGAATTCTTTGTCTAGGTGCAACAGATACCCATGCAGGTAAAATTCACACATCAAATACTAAGTTGGCATGTCGTGGTGCCTCATTATTCAGAGGAATTGTATACCATTTTCTATTTTATAACTAATCTCGTTTTTTATGCTCTCCATGCAGAATAAAATAAAACGTTCATGTAAGAATAAAGAATAACAAGAAGAAGGGGGGAAACATGCCATCACCTCTTGCGCCAAATTAAACATCTGCTCCTTATCAATTTTCATCTCTGCCACTTGCTTTTCCAGCGGTTCCATCTTGAGCTGCTGCTTCACATGCCTTAATCTCATGATGTCTATACGCTCCACATATTCAAAAATAGTAGTGGAGGCTTATTCCTGAGTTCTTCTGACCTCGTTTTGATACTGAGCCGCAGTAGATTTCCAAGTCTGCACTTCGACCGTTAAGGCATGCTCATAGTCTTCAAACAATCGCTTGACCAGGTCTGTTTGAGTAGCAGTAAAGGTTATGGCTACCTGGTCCATCTGAGTCTCTGTTTCTACTCCTATGGCCTTGGACTTTCTAGCTTGCTGCTTGTATTTCTTCATCCGCTTTTTCATTTTGTGTACCTATTTCCTTAGTTTCCTTACCTCCATCTTAAGCCACATTGTCTCTTTAAACTATATCTGATGTTTTTGTTTGACTGGGAGTCTTATGACCTTCTCGCCTAGCTCTTCCATTGGCTCATTCATCGGGACCACTTCGCTTAGTCCCTCCTCTTCACCAACAACTATTTCCTCTTGTTGTGCGCTCACCATGACCGGTGGTGCCCTTACGAGATGCTCTCCTACTAATGTGTATATTGGAATCCTTCCTGGTTCCGCAGCCTCCGGGACCTCTACCTCTTTTCTCTTTTCAGGCTCCGAAGTGCTTGTCGCCTAAGTAGCATCCACCCCACAGGGTTGTGGCTTTTTTGATAAAATTGGAGGAATGGCGAGATCTTCTTCTGTGCGCTGAAGGGAACGAGTTTGTCTTGCTCCTCTTGGAATAAAGGAGAAAAAGGAGAACTGGCAGGGATCTTCAATGTTCAGTACCGAGGTCAATGCTGGTTCTTGTGGGTCAGCGCCAACCTCACACCCTAGTTCTCCCAACACTTCCTCCATGGGTTCCATGGCTTCCCTAGCTCCGATCCCTTCTTGTCCTCATTTCTCCTCTTCCATGGGTTCTATGGTCGGGGTGGTCACGACCTCTTCTTCATTCGGGTTATCCTCCTCCATTGACTCCATGGTGACAGGAGGTCCTTGTGGGGTACCCTCAGTCATAATATCGACCAATTCACTCGCTCTTGTCTGTTGTGACCCCGCTTCTATGGTTATCACGCTATCAAATTGCTCTGCTAGTTCCATAGGTGAGGCTGGTTCTTGTGGGATAGCCTTGGTCATGGTACTAGTGGGCCTTTTTGTGTCAACTTCTGCATCTTCCATTAGTTCCATGGTTTCGGCTTGCTCTTGGGGAGCAGCCTCTTCTTCAAACTCTTCAGCTTCCATCTCCATCTCTTTCGGTTCCTCTTGGTCAACATAATCATCTTCTCTTGCATTTTCCTCTTCCGTGGCTTCTGGTTCATCTTCCCTAGCATTTTCCTACTCCGTGGCTTCTGGCTCATCTTCCCTAGTAGACACGACGACTGCTACTTCTTCCTCTATGGAATCCCGAAACAGTTCCCATAGGATCGGGATTCATCTGATGGCATTCATTACTAACAGCTGAACCAGCCCATGGTGGGTGATGACCACCAATACCTGTCGTGACTCCTGAGCCAAATGTGCCATTAGGTAAAGGCTTCTCCATAAGAAATAAGGCACATTCAGTGATAAAGCCTCTGCTTGGGGAAATCGCAGGTGAGTTAGTATTCGGAGATGGTAATTGAATATATTGGAGTATATCCCTTCGCAAGTTATATATCTCATGACGAACTTTGCTACTTCTTCCCATGGATGCGGCAATGAGTTTTGGTCGTATCCTCAACCCTTCTGCATGATGCTTTCTCCCGCCTGTAAAAAGGCTTCGGGAAACTCCGGAAGAACAGTCCTTCTTGAAATCCATCGCTGTTCGTTTTAAGGGAGTCCACTGACTTCTGCAATGGCTTCCTCTGTCACAGGGATTTCAATTCCGTGGACCCGAGAGATTCCTTCTCTCAAGTTGAGTGCAAATTCTATCGTAATTTATTCGTTCGACCCTTTTAACCTGTCAAAGTAAACATTCCAACCCTCATTCTCAAAGACTTGCGATACCTCCTGATTGTTCTGAACACTCGTTGTATCTTCAGGCTCATGCCGCACAGATCATCCACCCATTGCTGTAGAGGTAGAGTTAGCATGACAAATACAGTTAGCTGGTAGGGGAAAATGACAAGGCTCCAAACCATTGGCAACTGAAATAACGTCATGTCGCTTTTGGGGACAACAGATGAAATAGTGCTGGTATGTTTGAAAATGATGACAACTTGTGGTGGTACTATCAGAGATTTAATGCAGCGTGTTGGGGAGGTGACTGATTATGACTCTGCGCGTATGAATACACATTCCAACATATCAAAGTTATGATTACGAAGTATCGAAATCATTGGATTCCATTTGGTGGGGATCGTGTGTCATGAATTCTTTTCATGGTATGCCATCGTTTATTATGATGGTTCCCCCCCCAACTTAATTACGACTGTCCATGGTACGTTTTGATTTCTTTTTGGAATATTTTAATTAAATCCATAAAAAACAGCGGAGACATACCTGGGGACCTACCTTATGGTGGAGTAACAGCAAAATGTCTAACGGAGTAACGGTAACAGGGCATAACAACAGCAAGGAGTAACAACAACAGTGAGTAGTCAACAATGATGGAGTAATGACGACGACAGAGTAGTAGAAGTTATGGAGTAACGACACCGACGGAGTAACGACAGTTGCAAAGTAATAGCACCGGCGGAGAATCAACAGATGCAGAGTAAGGGCATCGACGGAGTAATGGCAGTTGTGGAGTAACAATACCAACGAAGAATCAACAATTGTGGAGTAATGACACTGGCGGAGTAACGATAGTTACGGAGTAACAACACCGACAGAGAATCAACAGTTGCGTAGTAATGGCACCGATGGAGTAACAACAGTTGCAGAGTAACGACACTGGCGGAGTCATGACAGTTACGGGGTAACAACATCTAGTGGAGTAACAACACTAGTGGAGTAACAACACTTAGTGGATTAAAAACACACACCAGTGGATTAACAACACTTAGTGGAGTAATCAATACACACCAGTGGAGTAACGACACTGAGTGTTACATTTCTCCTGGCCATATTCCTTTGTTATTCCTGCAAAATACAAACAAGTAAGAAATACCAATATATATATATATATATATATATATATATTCATTTATTTATTTATTTATTTTAAAGTAGAGTGAGAGTGTCCTTCATTCCAACAACCATTAAATCAGATGAGTCAGAAAGGTGTTTGACAAAGGCATTTCTAGAGGCTGGATGGTGGTATAGTTTTAGACGATGTTTGATTACTAAGAACAGTTCATGATTCTCATCTATTGTAATTAATCTAACCGTTCCATTGTCGAACATTACCTCCACTTGATATGGCCCCATCCAGCGAGTGCAAAGCTTGCCTTTTAAATCCTTAAATCGGGAATCGTAAAGTAATGCCTAATCTCCCACATGAAACACCTTACTTTTGATAAATTTATCATGCCATTTCATTCTCTGTTGTTGAACAGCAATGGTCTTCTGGACATCTACTAACCGAATCTCGTCCAACTCATTCAGCTATTCCAGTCAATGTTTCTGTGCTTTTGATAGGTCTAGGCCTACTTCTATAGTTGTTCTGAGTGTACTCATTTCAAATTCCACCGAAAACAAGGAAGCTTTCCCATAGACTAATTCAAATGGAGAAAACCCAGTTGTGTTCCGCCATGTTGTTATGTATGCCCATAAATCTTCTGGAAGTTTCTGTGCCTAGTCTCGGCAATGACTTGCTACTGTCTTTGTCAAGATATTTTCCAATACCTTGTTTGTGCTTTCTACTTGCCTATTTGCCTGGGGGTGATAGGGGGTTGTCACTCTATGTTTGACCCCATATTTCTGCATCAACTTTCCAATCATGTGAGATGTGAACTGTGATATGCCATCCGACACAATTTCCCTTGGAGTACTGTATCGGGCAAAGATTTCTTCAAAAAGAAATTCTGCCACTACTTGCTCTGTTGCTCTTGTGACCGCGTTGGCTTCCACCCATTTAGTTACATAATTAGTGCAGACCAGGATGTAATCTTTCTGATGAGAAGGTGGGTTGAAGGGTCCAAAAAAATCGATAGCCCATTTCTCAAACAGTTCAAGGACTATCTGGGGCTGTAGAGGCATTTCATCTGCTTTCCCAGGTTGTCCCATCTGTTGGCAACTATCACACCTTCAGACATAATCCCGAGCATCATGAAAGATGGAGGGCCAGTAATATCCCATTTGTAGCACTTTGTGACTTGTTCTTTTATCTACAAAAATGTCCTCCACAGGGTCCATAATGTGCAACCTTCAGTATCTCATAGATATCACCTTCTGCCATACAATGTCGAATCTGTTGGTCAACCCCTGTATGAAAGAGATATCCTTCCATCCGTGAATATCGAGTGCTCTGGTGAATAATCTTCCTTTGCTCCTTATATGACAGATGACGAGGAACCTTCCCTGTAGAAAGATAATTAGCAATATCTGCATACCACAGAGTGTTAGCAGATACTGCAAAAAGATGTTCGTCTGGAAAATTATCTTCAATTGGTGTATTCTTACCATCATGTTATATCCTAGATAAGAAATCAGCAACCACATTGTCCTTCTCTGGTTTATCTACTATGGTAATATCAAATTCTTGTAGTAGCAAAATCCATCTTGTAATACGACCAGGGGTAACAGGTTTATTCATTAAATACCTGATAACTTCATGATCAGTATGCACAAAGGTAAGATACCCGGTAATGTAGTGTCGAAATTTGTTGATGGCGTAAATGACAGCAAGGAACTCTTTCTTAGTCACTGTGTAGTTTAATTCAGCAGGGGCCAAATTATTACTAACTTGGTAAACTGCGTATGGTATTTTGTCCTCTTGTTGTCCGAATACTACATCAATCGCTGTTTGGCAATCATCATATAGCATTTTGCCGTACTCAGCGAGACACGCGCTTGTATACACCTTTCGAGAACTTTTTCTAAATTTTTCATTCCTTCAAGAAATGAATCCCCATATGGAGTAAAGTTATCCATGTAGATTTCAACACTGTCATCTATCAAATCAGAGAAGATTCCCAAAATTTCCCTCTGGAACGTTGCAGGAACATTACACAGGCCAAAAGGAAGGACCCGGTATGCGAATGTTCCCCAGGGGCATGTGAAAGTGGTTTTTTCCTGATCTTCAGGAGCTATCTGGATCTGGTTATACCCACTAAACCCATCTAGAAAAGAAAAAAACTTTTTACCAGCCAATGTGTCCAAAACTTGATCAATAGATGGCAAAGGAAAATGATCTTTCTGCGTTGCCTTATTTAATTCTCGATAATCCACGCATATCCTCCATTTACCATTTTTCTTAGGGACCATTACTAACAAGGAGACCCATTGGCTATCTGAGATGGGGTAAATAAAACCTACGTTTAGTAATTTCTGAAGTTCTTCTTTCACAACATTTTTCAATGCGGGGTTCATCCTTCTCTAAGGTTGTCTCACAGGATGACAATCCTCCTTAATGTATGTATGATGGGTACATGAATTAGCAGGAATCCCCTTCATATCTGTATAATCCAAGGTGAAGGCTTCTTTGTGTTTCCAAAGGACATCCACGAGTTGCTTCTTTTGGAATTTTGACAGGGTTGGATTAATATTCAGGGTTTTTCCTGGTTCTAGTTCCACTGGGACACTTTCACTGGGTGCATCAACATGTAGCTCCTCTGATCCTTCTGTTGTTTCAATTGTTTCCTGAGTCTCACAGCTTAGGATAGATTCTAGGAATTGTTGATTTGTTTCGAAAACGGAGCAAGGATCATTCATAAAAGAGGTGATTACATCATCTTCCGATTCTATTTTCAACTAAAGGGCTTGTCCAATAGTGAGGACTGGCCTCAATTCCTCATTTTTTGTTTCGAGCTCTTTCCTAGATAAATTTTTCTTGCTTCCTGCTGGTTTTATGGATGGGTTTGGTTCTGCAGGTGGGTATAACACTAAGTTCTTAATGTTGTGCCCATTGGAAATAACCATGTGCCCTGATCGGCACCCAATGTAAGCATCTATAGTAGCCAGCCATGGTCTACCCAAAATCAAAGGATGGTCGCCCACTGAAGATTGCGTCTATAAGACCAGGAAATCTATGGGATAGTGCCATGAATCCACTGAAATTGTTACATCTTCCAACTTTCCTACAGGTTTGACTGTAGATCGGTTTTCCAATTCTAATACTGTAGGTGTATGTTTCAAATTACGAAAACCTAATGCATGCATGGTTTCAGTGGTGATAACGTTGATGGCAACAACCAGGTCTACTAGCACATTCAAAATCTGTACCCTATTAATTTGTACTGTCAGAATTGGGTTCCCCGGATCTCCATACTTTTCAGGCATTGACTTTCCCATCATGAAATCTGATAATTTTCCCATAACATGAATGGTAAGGGGGTCTTTGGATTTCTTTGCAGGTTTCTTTGAACAGTATTCCCTAAGATTCTTTGCATATATTGGCACATCCTTCATAGCTTGTAACAAGGGAATTTTAACAAATAAGTTCTGCAATTCTCCTAATAAGTCAAATTCAGCTTGAGGGCTTGATTTACTCAAGGTTAGTCTCTCTGGGTAAGGTGGTTCAGATTGATGTTGTTTTACAGGAGGTGCCTGGTTTCTATTAGTTTGTTTTGGATTTTTATTAATTGGTTCTAATTCCTTACCTTCACTATCGAGTTGTTCAATGGTAACTAGAGGAGGTTGAACATTAATTGTCTGCCCTGATCATAGATTCATTTCATACAACTCTGCAGTGGAAATGCTATATGAAGGTAGGTTAAGAATGTCAGCTTGATGAGCTCCTTTGCTATTAGGATTCAGATCAGGTTGGATTGGAAGCTAAGGATGGGTAGGTTGACTACCCGGAGGCACATTCGAGGGCAGTTGGAGTTGTTGTTGTGGCATCGGCTGAGGAAACTGCCTAGGAGGGGATCCTCACCAAGTTGGGGCCCATGGGGAGCTCGAAATGTCTTGAGGGTTCCACTGCTGCCAAGGTGGGAACTGGTATTGTGGCCACATGGAAGGATAGGGCATGGACTGAGGATTCATGTTAGAATTATTGAAATACTGAGATGGATCTGAGTACATACCTTTATTTCCCATTGGTGGTCGAGGCTGCCATGGCTTTCTAGACCCCATGAGGTATAGTTGTTCCATGTCTTTCCCTGTTCCTTGAAATACTGCTTCCAGGCCTAGCAGGGAGGGGCATGAGCTTGTTGCATGATTTAGCTAACAGATTTCACATTCCTCTATGGAGTTTAGTGGACATTCCCTCTCTGGATGCTTCTTTCTACATGTCGGGCAGAATATCACCATAGTCCTGTCCAATTCCAACTGCTTCTGTTTTACTTGCAGCGTATCCATCTGTGCCGACAGGGTGCTGAGGATATCCGTCCTCAGATTGTCTAGCAGGTTTTTGATTTTTGATTTCCTAACACCTTCGCCAGACCCTTTTGCTGAGCAAATTCCTTGTCTGTTTCTTGCAATCCCCCTCGAGCACTGAATGCATAATTCACAGATACCTTCGAAGATTTCCTTAGAGATGTCTCCCTTTCCCATAATGTTCAATAGTTCCATTGAGTCCTCACAGAAAGATCGGAGGAGGATAATTTTTAGAATTTCCTTATCTAGGTCAGAGTGACCCAACCTCTGTAAGGTGTACTTGAATCATTCCACACAATCCTCCAAACTCTCGTCTTCTTTTTTTGCGAACTTGAAAAGTTCCTCCTTAATGTTCCAGGATTTACAATAATCTTGGTATTTTTCCAGAAAAGTTGTCTGCATATCATCCCATGTGGAAATAGAGCTTCCTCCAAGGCCCATGAACCATCGCAGAGCCATTCCTTTTAATGTAGAAGGAATTTTTTTTAACTTTTGGGCCTCCGTCATGTAGTCATACCCTCGACACACTATGTCAAACTCGAATAGAAATGTGTTGGGATCTTCTGAAACAAGCCCATGAAAGTTTGGTAAGGCTGCTAATGGAATAGGCTTTGTGGGCATACCAGCTCCCAGATCTCTGATTGGAAACTCGATAGTGGAGGTTGTGGGAGCCATAAATATCTTCCAATAACCGCTGGGTATTTCACCAGGCTCCGTAGGAGATGGCTGAGGTTTCCTTACCCCTTGGATCCGAGTCACTTTAGCAGCACTTACCTAGTCCCTTGATGATGCAAATACTCCTTCGATCCCTTCTCCTGCGTCCTAATGACTTGATCCCTTGGCTACAACCTCCTCTCTCTTGCTGGAGTGGTCTGACTTTGTCGAGGTTCTGCTTGCGACCTCTTCCCCCTCTGTTACCAACATAATATTTCCCTGGTTAGGTATACTACTAGATGTTTCTTCAACTGCTGGAGGGACCTACTGTGTCGTATCACCAACTAATGCTGTAGACAGCACTAGTTGATCTACTTATTGTCCCTTAGACTTCACTCTTCGTGCCCTTGGTCTCACGGTTGCGCGAGAGGATATTTTTGACTCAGCCTTTGCTATAATCTGTCGGATGTAGGTATTTCTTCCCAAATCTGGTCCTCCCCTCTTTGGGGCTCTCCCTTTGCCCCTGTTATTCGTTTCTTTGTTCATACAAGTGTTGGTATGATGGAAGGTCTTGGCATGAACCTACAATGCTTAGTCTCGAAGTAAGGTGCCAAAGGACCATTCCTTCCCCAAGACAAAAGAAATTACAAAAAGAAAGGAAGCTTAAAAAAAAAGAGAGTCTAAGGTTCAGGGCCCAGAGCAGGGCATCAAAGGACTCCTCCCTCCCCAGGACAAGAACCAAGAACAAACACACACCATGAGATGACCTAATACTTTCCAAATCTGAAGCAGGGCATCAAAAGACTCCTAACTCCTCAGGGTGAAAGCTAGGATTTCCCAAAAAAAAAACACACAAGGGTTCGAAAGAAGTAAATCTAACTCAGGGTCTAGAGCAGGGTGTCAAAAGACTCCTCCCTCCCTAGGAAAAGAGATTGGCCAAAAATGGAAAAGAAAAAATAAAAACAAGCGGAAAGAACACCTACGCTCAATACCTGAAGCAGAGTGAGAAAACGCGTTCTCTCCCCGGGACGAGAGATTGACCCTCTGGTTGGTCCAGATCGTTGTCTTTCACCTTGTTAGCCTCCCCGACAATGATGCAAAAATGTTGGTGTCCAGGTATGAACGATTTATTCACCCCTTTTCCTACATTAATTTATCAATCTGGGTGCGTATTCTTTCAAGGCAATGTGCAAGGTATATGCAGGGGAAAGAGCACAATTCGTTCTGGCCAAGGGTTCACAATTAAGATTCAAAACATTGTTGTGAAACTAGATTGATTACAACTTCCGAAAAGCAATCATAAGAATTAAAACACTGTAACAACAAGCATAACTAATAAATAATACACACGGAAAGACACGACACCTGATCAGAAGAGCGGGCCCAGCTCTCTGATCAGGGCTGCGTTAGTCACAATGAAGATTAAGACAACAAAATAAATGATGCTCTATAAATCTGAAAAGGGTTATTACAATATCAATGGGGGCATCCCCTGTTACAGGAATAAACTATCTTTTATACATGGAGAGGGAGAACAACCTCTTTCCCTAAAACATGGTAACCATATCCCCAAAAATAAACATTAGTTGGAACGACACTAATACCAGATAGACAAGATCAGCGAGATGCCCAAGAATGGTTCAGGGATCTGCGACTCCAGCTGCATAGCCTCCTTATGGCTTGGTCGTTGTTGTGAATAGAAAATCTGCTACGGGATACTGAGGCCTTGGTTCCTGTTCTCCAAAAGCTGTGGTCAAACGCTCATTTTAGTGCTACGAATAGGAAAAAATCCGTGACTTTATTTCATTAATAAAATATTCCAATAGACAAGGCAGGGGTATTTACCTTACAGGTTTAGCATAGTAAACATAGGTAAATAAATGCAAAAAGGTCAAAAAGGGTAATGGAAATGCAGTAGAAAGATAGCCCGATTTGGTGCCCAACAGAGAGCCTCACTGGACCCCACCAAAAGCTTTGACCACTCCAATATGGGTCATACACCATCACCAAGGCTACAGGGGACACTTCATTTGAGCTCAATATTCCACCATTCCTTGGTCTGCACCCAGTGTTCAATGTGGACCTCCTTCGACCCTACTTTCCACCTCTACTAGACACTTTTGACATGGCAGAAGAACTCACACCAATAGAGTTAAATCCAGGCTACATGGAACAATCCACAACTGATTGAATCATGGATACATAGATCAAGCACACCCAAAAACAAAGGATACCGCTATATCGAGTTGTCAAAGTAGGCCAAATCCTTCACCAATGCAAGTGGCTCACCAAGGACCAAGTTCAACAGAATTTTCCCCATCTCATGGAGGAACTCAATGCAATGGGGACCATTACTTCCTAAGGGGGGAGGAATGATCCAAGTGGATATTGGTGGCCACCCACCTATTCCACTTGGACCCCCATGATTTCTTCTTTTAGTTTTTCAGTTTCCGCATAGTTTACTATTTTTAGCAGTTTTTTGGGTCCTGAACTTTCAAAATCGTTTTGAGGCCCTAAACGACGTTTTTTTGACATCAAACTTTCGATGAATATGAGTTTGTTCCGATGAGTTCGTTCTGGACTTTATATTCACTATCAACAATTTTAGTCCTTGGATATATTTTTCTAACGATGTATCATTTGCGTCAAACGAAGATGTATGCCAAAGGTACGACCCCGAGAAATTGATGTACCAATTTACCCTTAAAAGGCCCATATTTTGGAGTTTCATATGCTAGGGTTAGGTTTTTGGATGTTTGGGGTTTTCCATTGTTTCTCAATAATGTATAGGCCTTTGAGCCTCATTGTAACACAGAGATTAGAGGCCAGTAGCTGCCACATCTCTTCTCAGAGATAAGCTACCAGCGCCCTAGCTATTTTATTTCCATTCTTTTTGTAAGCATATTTCAATCATTTTGTTATTAATTAAATGAAGTCTTATTTCCACTGCATCTCTGCATTTATGTGTATTTATGTATTTCATTGTGTTCCTGCATAAATATGGATCATAGGAGAACGAGCAAAAGGAATTTCAAGGCCAACGTCAAACCCCCCAGGAAGCCAGAAGAAGAAACTACAACAAGATCGACGTCGAGGCAAAGAGGGACTGAGAGAAAAACAATTTGGGAGGAATCCAAACTATGGATAGGCAGGACTTGAATTTTCAAGCAGTCAAGATCCAGGAGGAAGAATGTGATCTGTCAAATATCCATATCAACACCTGCCATGTAAGCAACCCCCAGACTCAACAAACATGTTCATCGATAGGAAATGGTGGAGAAGGCACCATGGGGCTCCTCCTAGCTAGAGAAGCGCACCCCCTCTCGGAAGAAGATCTAAGGATAACTAAATATGGAGGGGGGATATTTGAGACCAGTGGGGGGCTAGTAAATGACCCTGCATAGTGGTCCTCCCCTTTCACATGCAAACAACTCGACACCCATCAGACCCTTTGGCGATCGGATGACGTCTGGGTGCCATCTACCTATAAGGATTGCAATCAACAAGACCATGCCCTAAGAATCCTACGATAACTTTTATCGCAGGGGAACTCTCCCTAAAGGCTAGATGGAGAGATCCAATAGGACGATCTCGAGATCCCTCGCCAACTCACAATTAACGAAGGTGACCAATCCTAAGGATGAGAAAAGAAGCGAACGACGATTCTCCCACGCGAATAAGGATTTGAGAGGAAGCCCGAGGTAGGGCTAGCAAGGCAAAGGGAAATAAAAAATAAATGCGAATAATGGGGTGTCCTCATGACACCCAGACTCACTCCCATCCTTATGATATCCATTCAGATGATGATCCCCCCTCCTTAGTGTAGGAAAATGACACTTAGTGAAATTTTGATGCCGACTTTGTAGCTTGAGAGATTGAATCAGACCTTTTTCTCCCCCTCCACTGATAGCAAGGGATCTCTTGGAAATACTCTCTCAATCCGGTACCACCCTTCAATTCGGGCCCTCATCAAAGACACCAGGGCCCCTAGGCATGGTTATCCTCCCAGTTACAGAAATGTCTTAGGTCTCCCAGGAGCTTCCTCTTCGAGGCGACATGAGGAGGGGGTTCCATAATCTTGAGTCCAACATGATACTTTTAACACCGCCATAACATACATTTAAAACACCCCTCATTGATTCCATAAAGCTCTGGAGGAAGCAGAAGACACAATCAATGAGGAATGGGAGATGACTGCAGATACAAAAACAATTGAGACCACTATTCACTAGGTACCAGATGTTGTCCACACCATGTGAAAGGACACTTGTTATTAGTGAATAGTCAAACTCTACTGGCACCTCAAGATGCTTATGGGACAAATGCTTCAAACCAGAGAAGACACGCAAAACATGGTCCAACTTCATCTCGATGGTCTCCACTTGATGGTTCGAGAGATACTCACCTGCCTCCCTCAAACAAATTGTCATCATCCTCTGGGGCACCATGAAGCTCAATCGGCTCACCCACAGACCTCAGGCTAGGGGCCTTCGACCCCATGAAGTTTGTTCCCTAGTAATCGTTTTTTGAAATGATAGTTTTTCAGTAGCTATAGGCATGGTACTTTCATCAAAACTATGGTTTATAAGTTTTTATGGACTCTCCATAAACAATATATTTGGCCGAATGGTATCTACCTTTGTTGTTGGTCTGGTTTCCTGAGTGGCAAGCCAACAACAAGAGTTTTTGGATTGTATGATATTTTAAAAATATAATAGAATTTTTCTTGTGAACTTTATAAAAAAAAAATAATATCAATCATCCAAAATTAAAATTTTAACAATTTTTTTTTTATCAAATTTTAGTGATTACACACTTAAAAAGTTCAAAATCATAAAATATTTAGCAATTTTTAGCATTGATAACAACTTCTTTTTTTATTTTTCAACATGTTTGTTACTTGTGGGACTCACATGTGGCTAAGAAACCACAACCCAGGGCCATCTTTGTCATCACTCGAGGATCGGACCCGACCACACCAACCTTTAACATGGTTGGATTTTATAAGGTGTTTCCTCTTGACTAAAGTGGGTTTCGAACCTAGGCTGTCATGCAAAGAAAAACCTTTCAAAACCAATTACTGATATTTGAAAGCATTGATAACAACTTCTATTATAATATTTTTATATGATTTTTTTCAACTTTAACATTATTATTAAAAAATACCCTTTTATTTAAAAGTATTATAAACAATTTGAAAAACTTTTATATTTACTTAAGATATAAAATTGACATTATTTTATCAAATTCTTCAAAGACTTGTATTTGTATGTGGAAGATAGAATTTTAGTAGAAACTTTGACATGATATATTTATCACTTAACCACATGTGGACTTCACTTTGTTGACTAATATCTTATCACATTCATTCATAAAGAGGGCTTTTTATTGTAAAAAATAGAGTCAATATATTGTAGGTATTGGGGGATGTGGGTATTCAGGGGTTTAAAGGTAATGGGGGTATAAAAAGGGGTATCTAGTAAAAATAGGGGTTTATTTTATTGAAAAGATGTATTGGGAGGGGATCAACAAAATGATTTTTGAAGGTATTTAACAATATCTAGTAAAATTAGGGATATTCTTTAATATCTCATGAACACAAGTGTTATGTCATAAGTTCACTAAGTGAAGAACTGATGCTTAACCACCACAAGGTCAATAAATAATTATATTATATCAAAGTTACGAAAACCTTATAAAATTAATTTATTTTTTATGAAAATAATTTAATCTAATTATATTTAGAAAAACACAATATATTTTATATATTTAATAGTTTAATTAAAAATATTTTGAAGATGAATAAAATTAATAAACTCATTTAAAAATATAAAAATATGTTAAATTTAATATTTAATATGAAAAGAAAGTCAACCACATCCATCTTAATGAATTTAAGATTAAAATAATTTTATAATAATTATATTCCTATCTTAAAATTATATAGGTAAGAAGAGAGTGTACAACCATGAGTCATAACAAAAAAAACATTTGTTAAAAAAAATGTTTAAATACAAATTAAAAAAACTTAAACTTGTTTAATAATATTATTTATTATTATTATATTATTATATGTTTAAATGAAATTTATAATAAAAATTTGTTATGATGCATTTTTCACTTTTATATTACATAATATAATTTATGCTTTTATATGGGATACACTAATATCAAATTAAAAACCATGGTATCAAATTTTGGAAAGGCTGATGGAACTTTCAAGGTTCCTTATTTCTTCTTTTTTATTAGTCCCTATCAAGGGTGTAGAGGTTCTTTATCTTTTTTCTTTTATTGATTAAGTGGTCATTAAAATATATTACACTTCGTATTATTTTTAAATTAAAAACCATGGTATCAAATTTTGGAAAGGCTGATGGTACTTTCAAGGTTTCTTATCTCTTCTTTTTTATTAGTCCCTGTCAAAGGTGTAGAGTTTTCTTATTTTTTTTTTATTGATTAAGTGGTCATTAAAATATATTACACTTCATATTATTTTTAAGATTATTGTGGATTATTTTGTTATGTTTAAAATTATTTTAGAGGAGTGTTATAATAATAAAACCAATTTTATGTGTTTTTTTTGTTGGTTTTAAAATTATGTTTGACATAGTGTTTATAATTAATTTTTGGTATATATTAGAATAGTTAAAAGTTCATTTAGAGTTGAGAGTTACTATAATAAGGTTGTATGAGGTTGTTATTGTCAAGTTTAGGAATATTGAAGGCTGGTTGGAAGAAATTAATTGCAATATAGGAGTTAAGCAAGGTTGTCCCATGCCCCTTACCCTTTTTGGCATATACATTGACGTGTTAGAGGGCTATTTGGGAGAAGCAGGTTGTGTTAAGTTGACTCTAGCTAAAACATTCACCATCCTTCTTCTTTATGTTCATGATATTGTTCTTATGCAAGGTGTCCCCGTGATCTCGACAAGAAACTAAAAATTCTCGAGGATTTATGATCTAGTATGGGAATGACTATTAACATTAACAAAACAAAGGTTATAATAATCAAATCAAAAAAATCACTCACCTAGTTTTTTTGTATGACAACAAGAGTTTGGAGGAAACAACTTCATACAAATATCTCATAAATGATCTCCACTGCAAGTGTAACTAGAAGCATGGTATTGAGAAATGGGTAACTGGAGGGTAGAAAGATTATTATGGCCTTGAAAACAACTACAAATAAGTGGACCTTTAGCTTTGGGTTAAGAAGAAACTCCTTTTTGAGACTTTCGTCACTCTTGTTATCTTATATGACAATGAATTTTGGGGCTGCAACATCTCTAGAGAATCATGGAGAAAGATAGAGAAGATCCAAAAGCATTTTACAACTTCTAATATTAAAATTAAAGGAAATACACTCTATCATATCCTCCTCATAGAAGCAAGTATCCCCCCCATTGCTAGCATGGCTATGGATAGATATCTAATATATAAGAACAAGATAAACAACATGGAAAGGAAGAGGCTTCCCAATATTGCTTCAAACTCCAACCAAAACCACATGTAACTCAAATGGGGTTGGCATAAAGATGCCGGGTCTCGGTTAAATCACTAAGGAATTGAGGAAGAGGGCACTCTGCAAAGTAATGATAACATCAAAAATATTATCATATCTGAATTTAAGGAGAAATTGTGGTGCAATAAAGAATTAGATGATAGGGGAAAATTAAGATACTATAAAAAGATGATCAACCCTAATCTAGAGATCAAAAGTATATCTTTGTTTTAACTAGTGTGAAGAAGAAAATCAACATTGCTAAAATAAGAACAAACTCTCATGAGCTCCATACTGAAATAGTGCATTGGACAATTCCTAAAATTTCGTGTGTCGATACAATTTGTCGTCTGTGTGACACTAAGAGGGTGGAAGATAAAAAACACTTTCTCTTATAATGTCCTACATATGCCCATATTATAATATCTGAATTTCAAAATATTTGTTACAATACCAACCTTCCTAACCTTTTGACTAATCAAAACTGTGGTGATTTAGAAATGCTTTTCTTTTTAAGTAGAGAAATAATTTTTTAAAGCAAATCAAGTAATTTGTTACTTTTTCTTAAAGTTTGATAAACCAAAATTGATCTCAATGAACATTAATAATCATCATCATCATTATCATCATCATCAATGTCAAATTAAAATTTATTATATATCATTTCCATTTTTACTTTCTTTTTATTCACAAATTCTCTTCATTTACAAATTTTCGCTCACAAATATTAATATTAAATTAAAATTTTAATAATTACTCTTGAAAAAAATAACCGAACTTTCAAAGTCTCCTTGTTCTTTGCATGACCAAGGGACCACTCAAATATATTACACTCATTGTGATTGTTAACATCATAATGTCTTCTTGGGACCGCATATGAAATGATAAGTTCTTCCACTTGGAAACTCTTTGGATTGAAGAAAGGGTAAACATAGTGTAATATTGCACTAACTTTATAACAATTTTTCATGGGCTTCTAGTTGATTCAAAACATGATTACAGAAAGTATTGCAACACACTCATACACAAGTCACCCTATCCATAATAAAGTTTTTGGAAAAAGAGTATACGTGTCACATCAATTATAACTTTTTCACTTTAATTTTTTTTCCCTCATACAAGCAACCTGTATGGTCATCATGTCAGGCAACTAAATGTATATCATTGCTTTATTCCATGGCCATGTGGAAAACACAATTTTTTTTTAGAGAGACTCTTGTATGTTCACAAATCATAGTATTGAGATTTTCCCTTTTTTCCTTTTTGTTGATTTTAATTGTTTTGAATTGATTCAGATGAGAAGAGATATAATTTCAAGAGATGTAATTACTGAGTTTTGTTGTGTGATTGGTCGAGTAGTTATGGTCGAGACTATCGAGGTTATAATTTTTTTATTTTTAGATGTGTAGCGATGTTTGTAATTTTTTCAAATTTAAAAAATATATAGTAAGTTAATCTTGTAGTAAAAAGAATCGATTTTATAAATTTGACATGATTTTAATATAAATTTTGGGTATATTTTTATTATGATTTAAATTTTATGTACGATGGCATGATATATGTAAGGGTTTTTTTGTTTTTTTTTTGTGTGTGATTGGTGGAATCGACAACTCGCGGTTCTCGTACTCACATGACACGGGGTCGATTCCCGTCTGCTACCTCTATAACCTCCAGGTGCATCCACACAACCTGCAAGCATGGGGCACGGGTAAGTCAGGATGAGAATCGAACTTGAGACTTCTTTTTTACATTTCCTTCCATTTACACGGCACTTGCCAATCGATCTACACCCCTGCAGGCTTGTCCAATTTTAAATCAACTCAAATCCTTAAAACATTGATCAAAGTTTTGATTCGATTGAAATTTTGACTTCTTTTGTTATTTGATTTTGGTAGTTTTGAAGAAGTTTGTCACACGATTATACGATGCCCAAAACTACATCATGGAAGTTAAATTTCTCATCATTAGAAGGGCAGGAATAAAAACTTTTCATAGTTATGGTGAAAATGTTTAATAACAAGCATTTTTATGATCAAATCTCATCAATACCTCCACAATGGGTTGTAAGAGCATCATGCTCCTCTCCATGCAACCACATATACATTAAAGTTTGAGACATAAAAAAACCACGAAGTGCATCATAGTTGAAGATAAATAAGGGGGTTTCTCTCGGGATGTAGGGAAATCGGTGATGGAGTGTATTGTTAAGGCACTCTGTTCTGTGAAGTCACTAGTTTTGTGCCTCGACTTACCTTGTGTGTTGTGTATGAGGCATCGTGGGAACACCTGGAGATTATAGTGGTAGCAATTAGATAACATGACCACATGTCACGCAAGTATGTGCCCAACTAATTGTTATAAATAAAGAGGTTTAAAAGGTTATGTTGAAATGAAAATGAATACATAAATATAACCCATCTACAAAGGTTATGATGGGTTAATTTATGATCAACCAAATGAACATAAATATTACTCATAACTAGTACATCCCTCTCATAGTGAATACAATCTCTAAAAAATTAACAATGAGGAAATAAGCTAAATATTCATCACACATCAATAATACATACTAGATGACATCTCCGCATAAAGCCAATCAACACGGAAGATTATTTTCACCTCACACTAAAAATGGTCAATGGAGAAAATCACAACCCAAGGCATAAACCCCAAAAGTGACACACCTAATTATCCTCAATAAAACAACACTGCTAAAAAACAACCCAAAAGTAACACCTAATTATCTTCAATAAAACAACACTACTAAAAAACCAAAATTACACCATTTTAATTCAATATTTAAAATAATATGTCTCAATTATCAATACTTCTTCCCAATGTACTCTTTTTACACTACACCTTAATAATAATAATAATAATAATAATAATAATAATAATAATAATAATAATAATAATAATAATAATATATTTTATGTGGTATCTCCAATTAAATATATAATTAAACATAAACATAAATAATAATTTCACATCTTCACATCTAACATAACAAATATCTACGTGGAAGCCATCAACAAAATTAAAATGGTGAAGTACTAATCATGAATTAACATTAATATGCCATACTTTGTGGATGTTATTTCACTACCATGTAGTTGTTGTACACATAGTGACATCAAAATGTAAATCTTATTTCTTAAAACACATATATTGAATCTAAATAAAATATATTTATCCGCATCCATATTTTATATAGTGTGGAGTAGTCTAAAGGTTTTTTTTATGGGGTACATATTATTGCATATTGTTCACTTTTTCTCGAGTTTAGATGTTTTTAGATATATTTTTTTAATTTTTCTCGTTGAATTTAAATAAAATATATTTTTTCAATTTTCATTTTTAAATCTAAATAAAATATACTTCTTTCAATTTTCATTATTAAATCTAAATAAAATATATTTATTCACATCCATATTTTATATAATATGAAATAGTTTAAAGGTTCTTTTAATTTTCCTTATTGAATATAAATAAAAGATATGTATTCACATCCATATTTTATATAGTATGGAGTAGTTTAAAGGTTTTTTAATGATATATATTATTGTATATTGTTTTTAGTTTAGATGTTTGTGGATATCGTTTTTCCAATTTTCCTTAAATGTTATTTGGCTAAGTTCAATCTTATATTTTTGTATTTCTTATATCTTTAGACTTTTCTATAACTTTTTTTTATTGAACTAAGTTTTTATATATTTAAGATGAAGGCATTTTCTTTATGACACTATTTCTATGGTTGGACATTCACGCATTGATAACAATTTATATTTGTTAAACAACAATGAGTGTAGTGAGAGTTATCCATTTGTTTTCTTATCTCTTCACATTGTCTATCAAATCATTGGTTATTTTGATATCCTTATTAAAACTGATTTTTATGTGCAATGTCATAGTTTCAATTTTTTTAATAATTTTTATTTAATTATGTTTAAATGTTTTTGTATAGATAATTTATTACTATGCCTTATTCACAATATGAGGTAGACATGCCATGGTGATTTGAATATTTGTAAATATCGTTATTTTATAGTTAATAAAATAATGTAGATTGATTGAGCATGAACATATAAAGGAGATATGCTACCACAAGAGAGGAAAAGTGAGGGGGTCTAAGGGAATTTTACATGCGTAGAATTCTATCATTTCTTTTTCTACTCATCTTGTTGTTTTGTGACCTTCATTCTTTTATGATATTGAGCCTAACCTATAGTCTGAATTGGAGATAAGAGAAGTTGATGAAACCAACTCCTAGATCTAGGTCATCACCTCCTACATTCTAGGAAATTTGTTCGTTACAGAAAGAACTTGGTTTAGGACTCTTACTTGCCATGTTTCAGTCATGCAAAGAAGAGAAATTCAAATTGGAAGAGACAGCTAATTTTTGAAGAAGAGGGAAGAGAGGAAAACATAGATTTTTCTTGGAAAAAGAAGGCTTTTATACTACGGGATGGATTTCCCATGAAAGGAAGCCGCTAGAACCGCGAGAAGAGCCAAGAACTAAGACAAAATATGCTAGATTTAATAGACAACAACTTGGACCTTTCTATGCTGACACTGAAGAGCATTGGAGGGAGGGAATTCTGAGTTATTGTTGAGCAGAGAAGGAAGAATTATCCTTGTGTTGTGTGGGGCGGGTATTGTGGGTACCAAATAACTTTTCTATTTACAAGAACTCAACAATGGGATACTTGGTTAGTTTTCTTCTTGATCCTGAGATGGAGAGACTACCCTAAGAATTCTACACAATTTTTCTTCACCTTGGTGGTCTCATAGCATGGCTAGGGGTTGGTGTCCATAGGGGACTACCCATGGTTGGGTGAAAAATTTCTTTGTCTCGATTAATTACTTGGTATTCAATCTTCATCAGAGATAAGTTCCTCATTTCACTTATTAATTGGGTTATGATTTTGCACTCTACTTGTGAAAAAATTCTTTGTCTCAATTAATTACTTGGTATTCAATCTTCAACAAAGATAAGTTCATCATTTCACTTATTAATTGGGTTATGATTTTGCACTTTACTTGTGTTTCACCCTTTTAATGTTGAAGATTGTTTCCTATAGGCTTAATGTTCATTTAATATGGTATGAGATCATGTATTCAATTTTATGTATGTCATTCTAATATGTTTATGATTTTCCTAAATTCAATTAGTTTGGATTATGTGTAACTACTCTATGATATAACACCGAACAACAAGGTTTGAAGACAATGATACAACTATATGAAGTAGCTTATGGTGCATAATCACAATTTCCAAGATCATCAGAGGATAGTGCATGGCCTTTAATTTCTATGTTTGAATAGAAAATTTCCATTGATAATACCAATACACCAAGGCAATGTTTGAATGGAGCATTAGCATTGATATACCAATACTTCTAGTGATGTGTCAAACTTGTTTGATGAAGCATGTAACCATCAACAAGACCACCTTAAGACCTAGTACACGCGTGGCATCGTTTTTCCAGAAAGAAAATTAACACAATTATATTAAGATATATAATTTTTTACATATCGATCATCCATACACTATTAAGAAATAGCCCATTACTAGATCCCATGAGTACTAAATTCCATTCATAGAGCTACTTAAGTCCATCAAGATATGATACCTGGACCTGTTATGACTAGTAAGCTATCCCAACTTAGAACTTCAAAAAAGAGAAGTTACATCCAAAAGAGATGAACCAGATAACTAGTACCAAAAAAGAACTACATTATGACTCTAATATTCTCAACCAAAAAAAGATCATAGGATAACCAAGATAATCCTTCCTTGGTAAATATGGATGATATTTGTAGAGCTCTCTCGACCATCCATCCATTTTTGGAACATGAGGTGTCCTTCCTGTTCCAATAGAGATTTTTTAGACTGCTCATCTGCACCTCTATTGAACTCCCGGAGAATGTGATAAAATTTTATTTCAGTAAACCTTTTCTTTAATATATTGATCCTCCTTTTCCATCCTATCAATGAACACACCTCGAGTTTACCTTTTTCACTTAACCAATTTATAATAACCAGGGAGTCTCCAAATAAATGGATCTTTTCCAGTTCGAAGTATTTTGCTAGATGGATAGTTGCCCAAGCTCCCATTAACTTCGCCCTTGTATTTGAATCCCAACCACAATTCACATGCTATTTATAAAATATAGTTTTTGAGATTTTTATAATCCCACCCGCTCCACAATTTTTACCGTCTCACTGAGCCGCTCCATCAAAAAAAGCTACAGGATAGTCAATATTAACTAGGTTCATATAAGCTATGGAACGAACTTTTTTATGCTTTATAACCTGTTTATGAGAGATACTCAATGTTTTTATAGCAACTATAGTAATGGATGCCTCCTTTCCCTCAAATATGGCCTCATTTCTGGCTATCCAGATGTTCCAACATGCAACTGCCACCAATCCTGGGAAACCTGTTTTTGCCTCAATCCATTTTGTCATGCAGTCACACAGATTTTCCCCATTCAAACAGTGAGTTATTTTCGAATGCCGACAAATGATATCCCAGACTGTCCTCGTGAAAGAACATTTTATGAATAGAAGAGTATTGTCCTCTGACTCCTGTTTACACAGGGTACACCTTCCCGGACCACTCCAACCCCTATGAAGGAGAACATCCCAAGTCGATATCTTGTTGTTAAAAGCCAGCCAAAAGAAAAGTTTGACCTTTTGTGGTATATCCCATTTCCAAAATTGAATCTTCCATCCTATAACCCCCACATAATTTTGAGTAGATTGAATAGCCTCTTAAAAATTCTTTACCGATATAGCACCCAATGAGTCCCCACCTGTCCAGCTAATTTTGTCTTCTATATCCGAGAGTATCACTCTAGATCCCTGTAAATTTCGACAGAATTGTCACCACTCAAAGGAAAGATCCTCTAATAAGCCCAAATCATTACTATTTTTCCAATTGGATATAAAAGATGACTATCCCTGATTAGTCCAAACCTGCGCTAATGAGGAAATGTGATATTGTTGAAGAGCTTTTGTTAGGACCCAAATTCGATCAATTTTTATGCCTTATATCTTTCCATATGATCTTTCTAACAGTTTTATACTCCTCATTTTGTATAACTTTGGCTTAAACATTGACTTAAATCGATATCTAAAGACCCAAAACTTGTCTTTAACAATTCTCTTGTTTTTAGTTAATTTTTGAGAGTTTTTAATGCACAATCTCACTTATAATATTATATTATTGATTCCTGTACTAATGTTGATGCTCCAGCACCAGGATGTATGTTTCAAGGATGATCCCTCTATGAGAATCTTCGTGAACAACCAGCGCATGCTTTATTGCAGTTATAAACAAATGACAACTTGTCTTGATGACACTTCGTGTCATGAGACTAAGGCAGTTAAAAGGCATCACGATATTCTCTCCTACATTGGCGCAATGGTTACTAGCTCTGTGATGTTGAGCACATCATTTCTCTCTTGTATTAATGTAAAATACATATTCAAATCCTTATGTAACTATTACATTAAATATGTTATCTATTCTGGGATATGGGAAGATACCAGAAAGCTAGTATATAGGAGGGTTCGAAATTATATATATGAGAGGATCAAAATGAGAGAGAGGTAGATATGATGGGGAATAGCTGATAGATAGAACATAGCATAGAGGAATCTAATCGTTTGTTTGTAGATGGAATAGAACAAGAACTCATTTCTTATTTTAGTCTTCTGTTTTTTATTAATCCTGAAGCTTGTCTATGAGAATGGATTGATAGTTAATTATCGATGCAACTTGGATAGGAAGGCCCCCCTGCCCAGGTTTGCAGTGCATCTTTAGTCATAATAAAAGGATTGCTGTAGATTCTTTTTCTCTGAAATTGTGATTAATTTCTAGCAATTTAATTTCATTCCTATTCATGATTTGGGGAGTTTTCATTTGCTTACAATAGTTAAGGAGTAATAAGGTTATAGTTAGCAGCTTGAGTGGTTTTGATTCAGTTTTCATTTCTTAGCAGAATGTGTTACACATTGGTTCAGTTTACTTGGAATAAGATGTTGGAATTTTTGAGTTACAAGGATTGGTTGCTGGTTTAAGTATAGGTTATTTCAATTAGGCTACTTCAAATAGATTGTTTCCAAGAATTTCATTAATAGGAGCATTTTCATTATGAATTAGATAGAGGTGTGAAGATTTGAGATTTCTGTGAGCAAGATAAGTTTGATTCCATTCCTGTACATATGGTATTGGTTCATCAAAGTTTACCTTCCCGGGTTGACAATTAAGTGTTGGAATATATGGTATATATCTAGCCCAACATTTTGGCGTCATTGCCGGGGAGGCACTAAAAAGGATTGGAGAATAGGGATTGTGTTGTGTTTGATTTTAATAGAAGAAATTGTAGAAAAAAACCAACAAAAATCACTCAGATGGATTCAAGAATTGTTGAAAGAAGGAGGGTGTTACTTCAGCAGCTTTCTAATATTCTGATGGAGCTTGAAGGTATATTTGTAACTCAGGAAGAAAAAGAAAAATCACTAGATTTAGCAGGCTCCTTCAAGCATGTATGTCTGCCTGCAAAAGCGGTCAAGAGAGTAGAAACTTCATTAGGTATAGAACAAGCATTGGAACTAGGAAATCAAGAGTTTCTTGCATGCTTACCTCCTGTGGGTGGTCAAGGATATGAAGATCAGATATCTGAAGGGCTGCAGAGTATGGATATTGATAGTAATAAAACTAAAGAGCACCAGGGTATGCAAGAATTTATAGAAAATTGGTTTCAATCTATTATGAGGCCTCAAGAAAGATTCCTTCTTCAGGTTCTCTTGGATCTAGAAATAAACATCTTGTTGGTTCCTCATATCCATTCAATAGTTCAGGTACAATTATTTTATTTGGACATGAGGTTACTTTATATCTTGATGCGTGATTGCTTGCTCTGGAAATCAACTTTTACTTGAAGAAAGATTTGTCTTGTTTTCAAGTAGGTAGGAATAAAACGCTGCAATAGTCAATAAAAGGAAGCAATCCTTTTTTCTTTACTTTTGCAAGAATAAGAAATCACTTGGTTTGAAAACTCTGTTCCTCTATAGAGTTCAGATTAAAAAATTCTCTGCATTATTATTTCGGTACCAAAGATGGATATCAGCAGTCCACATAGCTTCTAGGAGGATAACTTCAACAATCAATCAACACTTTTCTGGAGGACATAGTCACCATCTGATCTTGATCTGCACATTTGGTATAGGTACAACAACAATATTGAGGTATGCATTTTTAAAACTCTTAATTTGACTAAACACAAGAAGAAAATTATGGACAAGTACAACCCTGTATCTGAATTATGCTCAGTTTATCCAATTCTCCCTCATCTTGGTTATCTTTGATTGACAAACCTTTGTTTCTCATTTGACATTTTGAATCCTTTCAGTGATTCGAAATGTGCCCTTTAATGGTATGCCAAGATCTTTTATAAGTCTGTAGAAGCTTTTCGTATGACAAGACCAGGCTTATTCTTTAATGATTATCTTCATACAAGACAAGAGTCATTCTTGTACTTGCCCATCTATCCTTATGCTTTTCAATTCTTTACCCTGTCATGATTACTTCCATATAAAACATGATTTTATTCCTGTACCTGCCATTTATCCCTTCACCGCAAACTTGTTTCCCCACCTCCAAATTCTAAACATCTCTATACTATTTTCCATCATTATTTTATGCGCCCTTATTCACCAAATCGCTATCGGGATTTGAAATGAGCCCTATCAACATATCGTTGCATTCCTCCTTGGTTTTGAATTGTTGTTGAATGATTTTCTGTTGCATTTTTTTTCCAAAAATGGTGGTTATTCATTATGAACCAGGTTCAATCCAAGATTTAGAGGCAACACCAGAGTACAATGCTTGTTGAGAGATGTTTCGCAGCTGAGGATGGCATAAATGCTTTGAAAAATTCCGTGGGCATGATAGTAGCATCTCACTTTTGTTTGCTCAAGGGTTTGATCACAGGGTTACTTGATTTAGGGATATTGTGATGGAGGTTACAGAGCAGACTATTGTTGCAGCTACATGCTTGCCTCAAACTGGCGAAAAATGGTTTAAGAAGAATAATTTACCAATATCAGAGAGGAATTGGTTTTTGAAGAAGAAGTATCATGATGCAGATTGGTCTAAAGGAGTTCCAAGAACTTGGATTAAGGAGGAATGGAAGAAACCATTAATTGTCCTCCAATGATATCTGACTTGTGAAGGGCGATACAATCTGACTTTCACCTATCATATCCGCATCTTACAGCATTTTGCACAAGGTAAGGAAATGAATTTTCCTTATTTTCTTTGAAGGAGTTTAAAGAAAATGTGTGAAGCAGTAAAGAGGTCAGTTGTAAACCTTGAGCAGCATTTGTTTCATCATGGGGTAGTTAAATTATTAATTGTGACTGAATTAAAAGCCCGTAAAAACACCTGGAATAATTTCATAGCTGGAAATTTGTCTACGTCTGGAAGAAAGATAGGGAGTCCTACTGTCCCTACAAAAATTAAAAGGTCTCTCTCTCACACTGGTAAAAAAGGAAGGTCAAAGTGATAGGAGAAATGTCATCTTTAGAGCCCGAATTCAAGAAAATGACTGGAAGTATGACATCTAAGAACCCCAATCTTGATAATCCTTCCCCTGAATTTCAAATGAAACTCTATATAGATATTGATGATGAGATAGAAGGAGGCTCATCGGCCATTGCAGATGTCCTAGTAAATTTAAAGAAGGAATTACCTCCACGTTTCTCTCGATCCAGTTCATCTCCACAAAATCCTACAGGACTGGGTAGTCCCAAGATAATTTCTCCTAAAAAATTCTTTAAGTTACAGACAGAGAATGCACATTTAAAAGAGAATTTGCATGAATACGAAGTATTGGATCGATTGCTTAAAACTGAGAACACTACATTGAAAGGTCACCTTGCTCAATCTCGGGCTCAGGAGTCTGATATGTGTGCACAAATGGATAAATTTCGTTCACAGGCCAACACACTCAGTTTTGAAAATAGGAAGCTGTAGTCAAGACTCAATCGCAGGTATCAGGAGACTCGCATACTTCTAATTGAAAATCGATCTCTTAGGAAGCAACTTCACAGTACAGGGCAGGAAGTGGAAAATGAGGCCGATGAAGTAGATGAGGCAGAAGCCATTCCAGATACTACACAGAGTTAAAAAAATTCAGGGACTTTTCTTTGCATGAGGACATGCAAAACTTTGAGTTTGGGGGGATGTTAGGACCCAAATTTGATCAATTTTTATGCCTTATATATTTCCATATGATCTTTCTAACAGTCTTATACTCCTCATTTTGTATAACTTTGGCTTAAACATTGACTTAAATTGATATCTAAAGACCCAAAACTTGTCTTTAACAGTTCTCTTGTTTTTAGTTAAGTTTTGAGAGTTTTTAATGCACAATCTCACTTATAATATTATATTATGGATTCCTGTACTAATGTTGATGCTCCAACACCAGGATGAATGTTTCAAGGATGATCCCTCTATGAGAATCTTCGTGAACAACCAGCGCATGCTCCATTGTAGTTATAAATAAATGACAACTTGTCTTGATGACACTTCGTGTCATGAGACTAAGGCGGTTAAAAGGCATCACGATATTCTCTCCTACATTGGCGCAATGGTTACTAGCTCTGTGATGTTGAGCACATCATTTCTCTCTTGTATTAATGCAAAATACATATTCAAATCCTTATGTAACTGTTACACTAAATATGTTATCTATTCTAGAATATGGGAAGATACCAGAAAGCTAGTATATAGGAGGGTTCGAAATTATATATAGGACAGGATCGAAATGAGAGAGAGCTATATATGATGGGGAATAGCTGATAGATAGAACAGAGCATAGAGGAATGTAATCGTTTGTTTGTAGATGGAATAGAACAAGAACTCATTTCTTATTTTAGTCTTCTGTTTTTTATTAATCTTGAAGCTTGTCTATGAGAATGGATTGATAGTTAATTATCTATGCAACTTGGATAGGAAGGCCCCCCTGCCTAGGTTTGCAGTGCATCTTTAGTCATAATAAAAGGATTGTTGTGATTCTTTTTCTCAGAAATTGTGATTAATTTCTAGCAATTTATTTTCAGTCCTGTTCATGATTTGGGGAGTTTTCATTTGCTTACAACAGTTAAGGAGTAATAAGGTTATATTTAGCAGCTTGAGTGGTTTTGATTCAGTTTTCATTTCTTAGCAGAATGTGTTACACATTGGTTCAATTTACTTGGAATAAGATGTTGAAGTTTTTGAGTTACAAGGATTGGTTGCTGGTTTAAGTATAGGTTATTTCAATTAGGCTACTTCAAATAGATTGTTTCCAAGAATTTCATTAATAGGAGCATTTTCATTATGAATTAGATAGAGGTGTGAATATTTGAGATTTCTGTGAGCAAGGTAATTTTGACTCCATTCCTGTACATATGGTATTGGTTCCTCAAAGTTTACCTTCCCAGGTTGACAATTAAGTGTTGGAATATATGGTATATATCTAGCCCAACAACTTCTATAAGGCTTGTAGAAAGAAAGGAGTTGTGCCCGAGACCCATAATATTATCCCTACCCAAAGTAACATCTAATCATGTACCAGGCTTCCACCCAATCCAGTTAGTGATAATATGAACCGATTTTAGAAGGCTGGACCAAATCCTTGATACAGACTTATGCTGGAAATTTTTCGACCTCAACCAATCACTCAATGAACTTTGAGGGAAATATTTATTTTTAAGAACTCTGTGCCAAATACCTAGTTTAGAAATAGCTCTCCATAATGTCGATGTCGCCAAAGCCTTGCCAAAGGTGAATATATTATGTAGACCCCATCCACCCCACTTTTTTGGACGTGCCAAATTCTCCCACTTACATAGATGGATATGTTTTTTTTCTCTATTCCCACTCCACAAAAAGTTATAAAGAAAGCTCCTTAATTTATGAAGAATAGATATAGGTATAGCTGCCAAAGATAGCCAGTAGATAGTCTAACTTTCCAATACAAATTTACATAATATATACCTCCCCGCAAAAGAGAGCCATCTATAACTCCACTGATGAATTTTTTTCTCAACTTTTGATAGGATCCATCTCCAATCATCTGTTTTTTGGATCCTTGACTTCAGGTAATAACCCAAGTACTTGAACCCAACCGATAAATCAAAAAATTTGTATGGAAAAGTATGTTTAAAGTATGATAACTTTGATTCTGCCATCCTTGAGAAATGTATAGTTGATTTAGTCATATTTACTCTTAAACCCGAGACTTTGCGAAAAAGATGAATGATTCTTTCAATTTCCTTCCATTCCTCAATTGATACTTTTGTCAGGAGCAAAATGTCATCCACAAATAAAATGTGTAAGATTTTTGTGAGCCTCGCAACCATGATACCACTTAATAGACCTTGACTCTGACTAGTTTTCAACAAGAGGCTCAAACTTTCCATCACCATTATAAATAACAATGGAGAAAGTGGGCAACCTTGCCGAAGACCATGACCACTTTTAAGAAAATCAGTTGCTTTCCCATTTACTAAAATAGCAAATGAAGTTGATTCTACACAAGCCAGTATCCAGTTGGTCAATTGCGTACCAAAACCAACCTGAATAAGAACCAATCTGAGATAATCCCAAATGATACAGTCATATGCCTTTTGTAGATCTAGCTTTAATAAAAGTGATTTTTGATTATTCTTCTTAATACTATGAATGCACTCATGAGCAGTACCAATTGCATCTTGTATCTGGAGCCCTTCCAAGAAACCCAACTGTTCCTCTGATAGAAAATTTGATAATATCGGTTTTATTTTGTTTGCTATCACCTTTGCTATCACCTTATATACCAGATTACACAGCGAAATCGACCTGTAATCCCCAAACTGCTGAGGTTTGTTGGTTTTTGGTATTAGTTCAATAAAAGTAGAATTGATACTACCCGCTATGTGGCCCATTATCCGAGTCTCTTCCACCAGGGCCAGAAGATATTCACCCATAATCTCAAGAAAATGTAGATATAACTCTACCATCCAACCATCGGGCCCAGGGCTCTTTTCTTTTTTAAATATCTTTAAGATTGCTTCCAATTCTGCACGAGTAATAGGTTTATATAATTCCTCATCTTCTCTTCTATCCACCATCTTTGGATAGTTTCTAATCACATGTACATGTTCCTTAGTTGATTCAACCAATGGAGCCATGAAGAAATCCTTGAAATATTTCATTGACTCGGCTACAATATCTTTTTGATTTTTGTGAATATTCCCCTCACTGTCAATTATTTCCCATATATATTTATTGTTTCTCCTCTGTGTGGAAATTGGTGAAAAAAATTGTTATTCTGATTACCACACTTTACCCAAATCACCCGTCTTTTACTCTGTCGTACATCCTCCTTCTCTTTTAAAAGTTTGTTCCTCTCAAATTCCAGGTATATAAGATTTGCTTCTATCTCCCTGTAACACCCTGTTTCCCCCAGTTTGTAAAAATAACTATACTGACCAAGTATTGTGGCAAACTCAGAAATGTGAATGTGTGATGTGAATGGACCTTGTGAAAAAGGTCGATGAATGTAAATAATATTATGAATATATATATTGCAGGACTGTTGAGAGGGGATGTGATGGAAAAGAGACCACGATGGCTGGAGAAAGGCGGTGGAAGGCACATAGAATGGTGGAATTAACTTCCACCGAAACCAATACCGTATTTGGACTTCATTGGCCCGGAGAACCAAGAGCGGTTCGCTGGCCCCAAATTAAATGACTCGCCAGGTTGGTAGGTAAATGGATCCTCATGAGTAATGAGGAATGGAGGTGAACCGCCCATCTGTAGAGTCCTCAAACCTAACCACTGTGAGGAATATCATGCCACACGCAACCTCGCCGAAAGGAGAAAAGGTAGGAAGAGTGTGCGATCAAGGGGGCAGATGCAAGGGGAAGAGGAGAAGGAAAAGAACTTTGGAAAAAAACAGAGTGAGTGATAGTAGAGAAGAAGGAGAGCAATCTTCGTTCTCGGTCACTGGCAAATAGAGACTCAGTCTCGCAGCATCGTGGTCTCAGCTCGGGGGTGGCTAGTGGTAAATCCGTTGGGAGTCGCTGAGCCTACGGTTGGGTGGAAACGAGCACCCCTCTTAGCAGTTGCAATCACACAAGGTGTTATTTCTGATAAGTGTTTTACATCTTGCATCTTGAAATGTATATTCTGACATTTATAATCATAGTCTGTGCAATTATAAATGGTTTCAGTATAAGACTGTCTATGTGGTGTTTTGACCAGAAATGGTGGTTGCACGTTTATAATGGAAAGACTACATATGGCTTATGTTTTATAAATAGCTATATATATGTATACTGATCTAATTCAGACTTCAAGTCTGTTCTCGGGAAATCTATGCCCTTATTCGTCTCCAGGAATACCCAGAATAGATCTCTCCATAGAGATACCCTCTCTAGAAATCTTACCAAGAAACTGAAAGAGGATGTGGTGGTGCAAGTCTTAGCCATCCTGTATGAGGAAGAATGGGCCTCTTAAAATCCAGACATTTCGGCATTTCGACACCCGGGGTATCTAAGTGCAAGTCCTCTCACACTCGCAATTCCTGAAACCCCGATCTGTGAAATCCCGAAATGGCAGCTTAGGGATAAGTATCGATTGATGGACGAGATCCTGTCGGAAGATCTGCGGTCAGTCACGACCGTTAGGTTGGAGGAAGAAATGAGGGCATTAAATGCCTCAAACTCTTTCTTTTATCTTCGTAAGTAGTGAATAAATTGGGACCATAGATCCCCAAGGTCCGTGGGAGTATCTGGACCATCCTTTTATAGGGACACGTGGATGTCAGTCGACATTTCGGCACCCAGGAAACCAAAGGGAAATAACCCTTGTCTTCGCAAGTCGAGAAATCCCGGTACCCAAAACTACGATGCATTGTATGGCAGAAAGGAGGAGTCCTGAAAGGATCTAGATCGTCCATCAGAGGAGACACGTGGTGAGAAGTTAGAGTTCGGGGAAAGCTCTGAAATCCCGTGGACCGTTGGATCCAAATCCTCAAGGATTGTTGATCTCCTACACGAATCCCCATATTGGGATTCGGGGATTGGAGTGACAAGAGTTTTGGATTCATTGCATTGTGAACTCCCAGTTCATGAAACTCTGAAAAAGATCGGAACCATTGGATCCAAGACATCGAGAGCTGTTGGATCTCAAATAAGAACTCCAGTATCGGGTTTTGGGGTTTGAAGAGTCAAAATATTTGACTCTCTTGCATTTCGAACTCCCGACTTGCAAAATCCTGATACGGCCAGGACCATTGGATCAGGGGAGGCTTATATCCGTCGATCTCCCTTTGGAGGGGAACTTCGGAGATTTCAGAGTTTCAGGGATTTGAAAGGGAGAGGAAGAAACATTGCATTGCAATTTCCCGAATCGCGAAAAGCCGGTAAGTGCTTTGTCGATTTAGCGCGTGGTCATGGAACATGGTCACGTGGACAAGACCCAAGCGAGGAGCTTGTCACTCACCAGCCCTTTCGGGGTTCAACATTTCGGCATTTCGGGGTTTGAAGGGTCGAAATACTTGACTCTCTTGAATCACTGAGTCACAAAATGTGAAAGGTGCCTCTTGGCTTGGCCTGTGGTCATAACCAACGATCACATGGAGGTGGATAAGGGAAGAGCTAGCCTGCGCTAGGCCCCCGTAGGAATTCGGGGATTCTATCCCTTAAGGAAAAGTGAAAAAATTATTATTCAGTAGTGGGTGTGTTACACTCCCAAGATACTCTAGCACATTCTTTTCTATGTAAAATCTGTATTATGTTCCTTTCTAGATCAATCAGTTTCGGAGAGTCCCGACTCTTTTTTTCTTTTACCCACCTTTTCGTAGACACCTTTAATTCTTTTAATTTCCATAAGAATCTTCTCTGGATATTATTCTCCTGTAAAAATTTATGATCGGTCCAAAAAGTTCTAACTAAATCATTAAAATCCTTTTCCAGAAGCCATTTATCATGAAATTTGAAAGGATAATTTATGTGGGTTATAGAATCCTCCATTTGTAATAACATGGGAGTGTGATCCAACACAAATGGGTATTCAACCCATGTCCTATGCAATTTAATCTCCAAGAGCAGTGCCTCCGATATAAGAAACCTGTCCAACCATTTTGCAATGGCATCCGATCCCGCTTGACCATTTGTCCAAGTCAGAACAAGCGAGTCAGATTTAATATCCAACAACTTATGTTCTTGAACCAGCCTGTTGAAAAAGCCGTTCAGGATGCCTATAGATGATGTGCCTGCCCAAACTTCTATGGAAGACAGAGTAATGTTTAAGTCACCTTCTATCACCAAATTCCTAAGTGATAGGAGTCCATTGCTCGCAAGCAAATTCCATAAATCTTTTCTCTCCGAGCATGGTCCATAAATATTCAAAAGATTAAAATTCCTTTTGGTAGCTATATCATTACCTGACAAGAGAATCCCACCACAAGTTAGAAATGGATGAAAATTAAAAAGTGTAGGGTCCCATGCAACAATAAAACCTCCAGACAACCCCACTGCACTCACTGCACAAGTAACCCAATTAGGACGGAATTTTGTCATAAAAACATGATCCTTTTGATCATTTACCAGTGTCTCTTGTAAGAATACTATTTCAGGACAGGATAAATCCAAACAACGCCTTAAAGAGGCATCCTTTAGGGAGCCACCTACCCCTCGTATATTTAAGGACATAAAAATCATTATTTTTCCCTCGCTAGGGCTTTCACTGCTCTAAGCGCCCCACTTTCAATAGTGGATGGATCCACTACTACAGTTGATAAGACCTGTTCTTTCTGCTTTTTTCTGGTGCTTCTTGTTTTAATGGGGGAATATTCAATCCCAAGCCCCCGGGACCATGCATAGGCTTTTACAGGTTCCAAATCTGAAGTATTCGCTACATTCAATTCACCTAGCGAATCAGTGGTAGTAACCATCCTATTCCCCAAAAATGATGGTAGCGGAATAGGTTCACTAGAATCCTGTAGGTAGGGGATAAGAGAGTCGAGCACCGTAGTAAGAGTGGACTCTCCCTCTTTGGATTCTTGAAATCCTGGTAAACAAGACCTATCAGATGAGCCAACATGCGTCCCCTATACAACTTCAGCAAAAGTAGGAGATGTTGCACCCGCCATTCCCCCCTCATTAACTGGCAAAACTAGAGAGTCCATAGATTGAGAATGTTGGTCATAAGAGACTATAGGAGGGCTAAAGAAATGCAGAGAATCCTGTCTTTCCCTAATAGGACTAGCCGAGGATGGGGAAAATAAAGTATTATGAGTAGAAATCCCCATCTTATCCCCCTGATTCGCTATAGAGGCATATTTTGTCACATTATCACTCGAAAATGAGTCTAACATTATCCTTTCCACTAATGATAATTATTTATAAAGGGTCGAACAGAACTGAGATAGCTTACCATTTAGAGTATCCAATCGCTCCAGTGCCTGGATAGATTCCTACTGCAAATGATCAAAATCCATCCCATATGAGTTAGTCTCTTCTTCATCTTCTCTCTAGTCCTGGTGTAATGCAGTATCCTCTGATACTTCTACTTCCACCCTGCCCTTACAAGTCTTCCGTAAATGTCTTGTTTCATGGCAATAGCTACACCGGAATGGAATTCCTAGGTAATCCAACTTTTGTACAATTCTCCAGCCTCGCCATTCAATCTTCAATAATGCTGGTAAACCCTCATGTATATTCATCTCTACTAGGATTTTTCCCATCTTTCTAGATGGGGAATTCATAACCGATTCGTCGATGGATACAAAAGAACCCAGGGAGTTTCCAATCGCCTCCATGGCCGCCACTGTCCACAAGTGCAGGGGTAAACTCGAGAGTAATACCCACATGTCTCGATTTAATAAGTATTATGTGTTCGGATTAAAAGCCAACCTCCATCTCTTAATCGTAAGACTGCATCTACCCACCACCCACCTCTTGGCCAATAATCTCCCAGTATCTTCAGGGGTTTTACAAATGAACCCATACCAGCCCTTAGTTAAATATCTTACTTTAGGGGAGTACCCTAACTCCTTCTTCCATACCTCGTCCACCCACTCCGGAATATGAACATCGCACAAGTATTTGTATGATAACCTGCCTACCAATCAACAAAGAGCCAAAGAGAAGGTCTCGGCCAGACTAATATCTGAGCCAAGTACCATTTTGTGAACCTCTTTCTTAGGTTTCCACAATCTTCTATTGTATTCCTTCTCCTCCAAAACCTTTCCAGGTGAGTTCAGTGTCTCATTACTGAGCAATTCTTTACCCTTTACTCCCCTGCTTAGATAACCATGAGCTGTTGAGAACAATAAACTATGACTAGAGTTCACCTGCTCATTTTTGTGAAAAGAGAACTTACGCCTCGAGAAATGAGCAAATGGAGAAGTAAATGGTCGCTGCAGAGGAACTAGAGACTTCTTAAATGATTCATAATTTTTACCGCCGAGTCGACCTGATCGAAGAGACCTGCCTCCTTCCAGGTAGCTTCATCCGCTACATCCATCAGCTTGTTTACTTTTGCGTCAACTAGGGGAGGTAGTCTATTGGCCATGTCAAAACACCTGGACTCCACCACTATCAATCCACAACACAGTAACTGATAAAAGGACAAATATGCCAGAACATTCTGAATCTCAAGGGATAATGTATTTAATGGATACCCACCCAAAGCATTAATACAAGTTAATAAAGATTAAATATATAGGCTTCCAGAACCAGTTACTTTAAATAGATAGGTGCTACGCCAAAACTACCTCTAATCCATCAAGCTTTGATTGGAAGGGAAAGCTAAAGGAATAAACATTAGTTATTCAATCTCTTCACCAACCAAAGAAACCTACCACCATAAGTCAGATTATTCTGAAAACTTAACTAGGTAAAGACCACCACAGTCGCTATGAACCCAACCTTAAGACCAAATATCATTAATAAAAACCGCCATTCCATCAAGACGATCAAGCTAATGTGAGGATGTTACCATGTTCCGAAGCACCCCTTTCTGCCTTCATTCACTCCATGCATGTGTGGCATCTACTACATAAGTGTCATCCTTAAATTTGTTATTTTTGTCAATCTAATTTATAGGGTACATTGACCATCAAATACTTTTGCAAACCAAATTTCTACAAAAGGTTTGATGCCAAAGCTTATAAGAGGAATATTTTGGATATCTAAACTACATGCACCATATTCCATTGAAGGGCACTATCTGCATCATAGCTGAGTGACTAGAATTAGTAAAGTAAGAGCTCACAAAATGGACCATAACAACCATACGTTTGAAAAATGTTAGCCCATTTTGCCGGAACAACTTAACTTTTTAGAGGAAAAAGGTATTAGACTTGTTGGCAAAACTCCATGACCACACATTTTCAAAAGTCATTCAAATATACCTAGACATGCCAAAATGTTTGAAATCTTCATGTACGTATATTTGCATCAAATATTTTTTTAACTTTTGTTATATCACTATGTTGGGAGTTTATTAGCCAATTTCAAATAACCTCGAGCCAAGTTAATACCTAGACATGCCAAAATGTTTGAAATCTTCATGTACGTATATTTGCATCAAATATTTTTTTAACTTTTGTTATATCACTATGTTGGGAGTTTATTAGCCAATTTCAAATAACCTCGAGCCAAGTTATTTTTACATGCTTAACAATGTCTTAATTCATTTTCTGATTGTACTTGGAATCCAAACAATAAGTGTTTATAAAGATTAATTAAATATGAGCACCAATTTTTATCATTTTGTATAAATGTGCAACTTGTAAACAAATAAATAATTTCCGAAAAGATATATAATAGACTTTCTCATACGTTTGAACAAATTGTATCAAAATCAATATTTTTTTATTTACAACTCTAAGGTTGGATTTTAAAAAGTAACATATTGCTAAGTTTACAAATTTAGAATATACAAACATTCATTCAAATCTAATTAACCGAAATGTTAGGTTCACCCAAATTCTACAACTACATTGCATGTTTGCCCAGTTGAAATAGCCCAAATAAGCTTTCCAACTAGTTTCCCATTTTTTTAAAAACCTAATGTTGTGGTTTTGATTCTCAATACAATGTATAGGAACTATATTCTCAATAAAAGTCTTTTAACCTTTCTCCTACTCTAGTCCTATTAGAACTCTCAAACAAATTTATCAATTATTCCCTTTGATTCCAAGATAGAAAACAACCAACCTTTATTATGATTACATATGTAGCATATTGAGTAATGCATGCATTTATGAGCATAGGAATATGGAAAAAATTTAATTGCTCATGTGTAAGTTGTTTCAGGTTAAAGTCCCGTGAGATTTTAAAATGTTGTAATTGTGTCATAAGAGTTCTAGGGGATAACATCTTCTCCAATCCGACCAATTTGAATGAGTACATTTCACCTCAATGACTTGCATGGAATTGCAAACCCATTATTTAATGAAAAATATTTTTACATTTCAAACAACATATCATAGAGCTTGGATGGGATAAAACATGTAGAAGTTTGTAAACAAAAGATAAGCAACATAAATGTGCAACTCTTGTAGCTTGTCATGCTTAAACAAAAGATATATGAAGGGATTTGTTTTTTGGAGCATTTATACATAATATCAGTGATAGTTATGTTGACACTTTGAGATAGTTTGTAGCAGCTTTTTTCCAAAAAGAAAATTGACACAATTATATTAAGATATATAATTTTTTACATATCGATCATCCATACATTATTAAGAAATAGCTCATTACTAGATCCCATGAGTACAAAAGTCTATTCATAGAGCTATTAAAGTCCATCAAGATATGATGCCTAGACCTGTTTTGACTAGTAAGCTATCCCAACTGAGAACTTCAAAAAAGAGAAGTTACATCCAAAAGCTATGAACCAGATAACTAGTACCAAAAAAGAACTACATTATGACTCTAAGATTCTCAACTAAAAAAAGATCATGGGATAACCAAGATAATCCTTCCTTAGTAAATATGGATGATATTTGTAGAGCTCTCTCAACCATCCATCCATTTTGGATCACGAGGTGTCCTTCCTGTTCCAATAGATCCTTTTTAGACTGTTCATCTGCACCTCTATTGAACTCTCGAAGAATGTGATAAAAGTTCATTTCAATAAACCTTTTCTTTAATATGTTGATCCTCCTTTTCCATCCTGTCAATGAACACACCTCGAGTTTACCTTTTTCACTTAACCAATTTATAATAACCAGGGAGTCTCCAAATACATGGAGCTTTTCCAGTTCGAAGTATTTTGCTAGATGGATAGTTGCCCAAGCTCCCATTAACTCCTGCTTTGTATTTGAACCCCAACCACAATTCACATGCCATTTATATAATATAGTTTTTGAGATTTTTATAATCTGACCCGCTCCACAATTTTTACCGTCTCACTGAGCCACTCCATCAAAAAAAGCTATAGGATATTCAATATTAACCGGGTTCATATAAGCTATGGAACGAACTTTTTTATGCTTTATAACCTGTTTATGAGAGATACTCAATGTTTTTATAGCAACTGTAGTAATGGATGCCTCCTTTCCCTCAAATATGGCCTCGTTTCTGGCTATCCAGATGTTCCAACATGCAACTGCCACCAATCCTGGGAAACCTATTTTTGCCTCAATCCATTTTTTCATGCAGTCACACAGATTTTCCCCATTCAAACAATGAGTTATTTTTGAATGCCGACAAATGATATCCCAGACTACCCTCATGAAAGAACATTTTATGAATAGATGAGTATTGTCCTTCGACTCCTGTTTACATAGGGTACACCTTCCTGAACCACTCCAACGCCTATGAAGGAGAATATCCCAAGTCAATATCTTGTTGTTAAAAGCTAGCCAAAAGAAAAGTTTGACCTTTTGTGGTATATCCCATTTCCAAAATTGAATCTTCCATCCTGCAACCCCCACATAATTTTGAGTAGATTGAATAGCCTCATAAAAATTCTTTACCGATATAGCACCTGATGAGTCCCCACCTGTCTAGTGGAGTTCGTCTTCTATATCCGAGAGTATCACTCCAACTCCCTGTAAATTTCGACAGAATTGTCGCCACTCAAAGGAAAAATCCTCTGATAAGCCCAAATTATTACTATTTTTCCAATTGGATATAAGAGATGACTGCCCCTGATTAGTCCAAACCCATGCTAATGAGGAAATGCAATTTTTCTAAAGAGATTCTATAAGGTAACAACCAGTCCTGAACCAGGCTTCCACCCAATCTAGTTAGTGATAACATGAACCGATTTTAGAAGGCTAGACCAAATCCTTGATACAGACTTGTGCTAGAAAGTTTTCGACCTCAACCAATCACTCAAAGAACTTTGAGGGAAATATTTATTTTTAAGAACTCTGTGCCAAATACCTGTTTTAGAAACAACTCTCCACAATGTAGATGCCGCCAAAGCCTTGCCAAAGGTGAATATATTATGCAGACCCCATCCACCCCACTTTTTTGGACGGGCCAAATTCTCCCACTTACATAGATGGATTTTTTTTTTCTCTATTCCCACTCCACAAACAGTTATAAAGTAAGCTCCTTAATTTATGAAGAATAGATACAAGTATAGCTGCCAAAGATAGCCAGTAGATAGGTTGACTTTCCAATACATATTTACATAATATATACCTCCCCCCCAAAGAGAGCCATCTATAACTCCACTAATGAATTTTTTTCTCAACTTTTGATAGGATCCATCTCCAATCATTTGTTTTTTGGATCCCTGACTTCAGATAATAACCCAAGTACTTGAACCCAACCGATAAATCAAAAAAGTTGTATGGAAAAGTATGTTTAAAGTCTGATAACTCTGACTCTTCCATCCCTGAGAAATATATAGTTGATTAAGTCATATTTACTCTTAATCTCGAGACTTTGCAAAAAAGTTGAATGATTCTTTCAATTTCCTTCCATTCCTCAATTGAATCTTTTGTCAGGAGAAAAATGGCATCCACAAATAAAATGTGTAAGATTTTTGTGAGTCTTGCAACCTTGATCCCACTTAATAGACCTTGAATCTGACTAGTTTTCAACAAGAGGCTCAAACTTTCCATCACCATTATAAATAACAATGGAGAAATCAGGCAACCTTGCCAAAGACCACGACCGCTTTTAAAAAAATCAGTTGCTTCCCCATTTACTAAAATAACAAATGAAGTTGATTCGACACAAGCCAGTATCTCGCTGGTCAAATGCGTACCAAAACCAACCTGAATAAGAATCAATTTGAGATAATCCCAGCTGATACAATCATATTCCTTTTGTAGATCTAGCTTTAATAAAAGTGCTTTTTTATTATTCTTCTTAATACTATGAATGCACTCATGAGCAGTAGCAATTGCATCTTGTATCTGGCGCCCTTCCAAGAATCCCAACTGTTCCTCTGATAGAAACTTCGATAATATCGGTTTTATTCTGTTTGCTATCACCTTATATACCAGATTACACAGCGAAATCGGCCTGTAATCCCCAAATTGCTGAGGTTTGTTGGTTTTTGGTATTAATGCAATAAAAGTAGAATTGATACTACCTGCTATGCGGCCCATTATCCAAGTCTCTTCCACCAGGTCCCAAATATCTTCACCCATAATCTCAAAAAAATGTATATATAACTCTACCATCCAACCATCGGGCCCAGGGCTCTTTTCTTTTTTAAATATTTTTAAGATTGCTTCCAATTCTGCAAGAGTAACAGGTTTATATAATTCCACAGCTTCTCTTCTATCCACCATCTTTGTATAGTTTCTAATCACATGTACTTGTTCCTCAGTTGATTCAACCAATCAAGCCATGAAGAAATCCTTGAAATATTTCATTGACTCGGCTGCAATATCTTTTTGATTTTTGTGAATATTCCCCTCACTGTTTCTCCTCTGTGTGGCTAATTGGTTAAAAAATTTGTTATTCCGATCACCACACTTTACCCAAATCGCCCGGCTTTTACTCTGCCATACATCCTCCTGCTCTTTTAAAAGTTTGTTTCTCTCAGATTCCAGGTATATAAGATTTTCTTCTATCTCCCAAGATACTCTAGCACCTTATTTTCTATGTAAAATCAGTATTATGTTCCTTTCTAGATCAATCAGTTTTGCAGAGTCCTGACTCTTTTTTTCTTTTACCCACCTTTTTGTAGAAACTTTTAATTCTTTTAATTTCCATAAGAATATTCTCTAGCTATTATTCTCCTGTAAATTTTTTTGATCGATCCACAAATTTCTAACTAAATCATTAAAATCATTTTCCAAAAGCCATTTATCATGAAATTTGAAAGGATAATTTATGTGAGTTATAGAATCCTCCATTTGTAATAAGATGGGAGCATGATCCGACACAAATGGGTATTCAACCCATGTCCTATGCAATTTAATCTCCAAGAGCAGTGCCTTCGAAATAAGAAACATGTCCAACCGTTTTGCAATGGCAATCGATCTCACCCGACCATTTCTCCAAGTCGGAACAAGCGAGTCAGGTTTAATATCCAACAACTTATGTTCTTGAACTAGCCTGTTGAAAAAGACGTCCAGAATGCCTATAGATGTTGTGCCTCCCCAAACTTCTCTGGAAGACAGAGTAAAGTTTAATCCACCTGCTATCACCAGATTCCTAAGTGATAGGAGTCCACTACTCGCAAGCGAATTCCAGAAATCTTTCTCTCCGAGCATGATCCATAAATATTCAAAAGATTATAATTCCTTTTGGTGGCTATATCATTACCTGGCAAGAGAATCCCACTACAAGTTAGAAACGGATGAAAATTAAAAAGTGTAGGGTCCCATGCAACGAGAAAACCTCCAGACGACCCCACTGCACTCACTGCACAAGTAACCCAATTTGGACGGAATTTTGTCCTAAAAACACGATCCTTTTGATCATTTACTAGTGTCTCTTGTAAGAATACTATTTCAGGATGGGATAAATCCAAACAACGCTTGAAAGAGGCAGCATTTAGAGAGCCACCTACCCCTCATATATTTAAGGACATAAAAATCATTATTTCTCCCTTGCTAGGGCTTTCACTGCTCTAAGCACCCCACTTTCAGCAGTGGATGGATCCACTACTACAGTTGATAAGAACTATTCTTGCTGCTTTTTTCTGGTGCTTCTTGTTTTAATGGGGGAATATTCAATCCCAAGCCCCCAGGACCATGCATAGGCTTTTACAGGTTCCAAATCTAAAGTATTTGCTACATTCAATTCACCTAGCGAATCAGTGGTAGTAACCATCCTATTCCCCAAAAATGATGGTAGCGGAATAGGTTCACTAGAATCCCCCAGGTAGGGGATAAGAAAGTTGAGCATTGGAGTAAGAGTGGACTCTCCCTCTTCCGATTCTTGAAATCTTGGTAAACAAGACCTATCAGATGAGCCAACATTCGTCCCTATACAACTTCAACAAAAGTAGGAGATGTTGCACCTACCATTCCCCCCTCATTAACCAAAAGAACTAGAGAGTCCGTAGACTGAGAATGCTGATCATAAGAAACTATAGGAGCGCTAAAGAAAGTATGCAGAGAATCCTATCTTTCCCTAATCTGAACTAGCCGGGGATGGGGAAAACAAAGTATTATGAGAAGAAACCCCCATCTTATCCCCCTGATTCGCTATAGAGGAAGCTTTTGTCAGATTATCACTCGAAAATGAGTCTAACATTATCCTTTCCACTAATGATAATGATTTATAAAGGTTCAGACTGTTTGCGTTCAAATGGTCACCAGGTGAGCAAATAGAGAGCGCTTGCATACCCTGTTGGGTTTAGCAGGGCAGAACAGCTATGGAGCATAGGGTTAGAGAAACAAAATGAACTATAATCTAATATCAACTGGAAACAAATAAAACTGTGAAAAGAAACAACAAACATCAAACACAAAACACAGGTGTCACCAATGGTTTCAGGCAGGTGTATTGATGAAACCGGAGCACGTTGAAGGAAGAGACCAGAGGTTCCTTCTCCCTCCAACAGAAGGCTCTTCGGGGCCCTCACACAGTTTGCTTTCCTTACAAATGAGAAGAACTAAGCATAGCAGTGAAATAACTCTCGATGATGCAGCTGATGGGTTGTTGTTAAAGGATGAGCCCTTAAACCATATGAACAACATAACAGTGCTTAGAATTCCTTGCCAAAACAGTGTATCCTCACGTCTTTTTATAGCAACTCTCGGGCGGTCACGTAACCTTCTCAAAGTGTGAACAGGGACCCTTTTAGGGTTTACTTAGGTCATTAACTCGCCGATTTTACGGATCCGGCTCTGATTTGAGAGTCAAATCAACT